>JAQZBX010092779.1:0-12232 GCA_029593785.1 Cabassous unicinctus
CTCCTTCCTCATGTATCTGCTGCTCTGTGTGTTTACTTCCTGGGCTCCAGGATCAAAACGCCAACTTTCTCTGCCATGTCATTTTCTCTGTGAGTCCCTGCCCACCAAGGGGGTGGAGACTCAACGTCCTACTGACGTGGCTCAATCAAAGCCTTAATCATTATTTAATCAAGTAAAAGTGAAACTTCTGAATCCAATCCAATCTAATATGTCCAGAGGGACAGATCGGTTCACAAACATAGTCCAATATCTATTTTTGGAATTCATAAACTATATCAAACTGCTATACCATATAATGATAATTCCCCAGTCTACTCATCCAAAGTGTACATATTAATTTGATGTGAGAGAGTAACAAGTGTCTTTGGCAAATATAATGGAATCAAAAGGTCAATTCATTTTAAAGCACAAGTTGTAGTTTTAGCTTTCATTAAAGCTATACATTTCTTATATTCTTTGAAAGAATTAGAAATATTTTCAACATCTATGACTTAGTATTGTGCATATAGTTAACAAATTCTAGACAAATTGTTGGATTTAAACAACTGAACTTATTTGCTTGAAAATGTACTGATGTCCTCAGACAACTGACGCCACATCTAACTATGAGCAATAAGGATTAATAGAATACACCTTGCACCAGCTTTTTCCAGCTGTCTCTTTCTTTTCCCAACTACTTCCAAATCTATATTTTTCTTAAATCAAGGGAAATCATTAAAAGTAGGCATAAGAGGTTCCAAGGTCAGCGATCACAGTTCTTGCCACCTATTTGCAGAAAAGGAGGGATTTGAAGCAATTAGGCATTTATCTTATTCTAGCCAGAAGCACTTCAGCAAAGGCAAAGCAGGTAAGCAAGAATTTCAAAGCTTTCAAATGTGTATTTGAAGTAAAAATTCAAAGGATATAATCCATTGTTTCAAGTGTATATGATTAAAAGGAATGAAACACACCAGTAACACTGCATGCCTTTTAAAATATTTATCCTCCGCCTAGGATTCTGAAGTTTTCTCTCCAATTGTCTTGGCATCATGCCCCCATTCTACTTTGTTTATTGAAACCAGATTTTAGCCATGTGAATAATTTCAGAGAAAGAACGAAGATATCCCTCTCAATAAAAGTCAATCCGGTAACCCAGCACACAGTATATATTCATGTGTCCTTGGGTATTGAATATGTATTTCCAGGTTTATAGAGAATCATGTCCTGCTTAGGACATAAAGTGGGGGTTGCTTTGCTCGAGTAAAGATGCTGTCATGACCTGTGTTGTTCGTCTGATTTGGAAAGGTCTTAGATGACAGTACTTCATTCTCCTCACAGCAGAATTGGTTGGACACAGGATTGTTTCCCCTGTTATCCACTGTGGAAAACGATGCTTTGTAAAACAATCAGATGATAGCTAAATGGGTAAACAAGTTAATTTATTTAAACTATATTGGAAAAAAATTAAGCAAAATCAATTCTTACTTTAAGAAATTCTAATGACATAGTATATATTAATTTAATCTTTCAGAATTGTCAGCCAAACTCGAACAGATATTTGTAAACCAATGTTCAGAGCAGAATTTTTCATAATAGCCAAAAGGCGGAAACAATCCAAGTGTCCACCGACAGATGAATAAATAAACAAAATGAGGTGTACATATACAATGGAATATTATTCAGTCATAGAAAGGAATGACATCCTGATACATGCTACAACATGCATGAACCTGGAAGACATGTTGAGTGAAATAAGCCAGATACAAAAGGACAAATATTATATGATCTCACAGATATGAAATAATTAGAATAAGCAAATTCATGGAAGCAGAAATTAGAATTTAGGTTACCAGGGGCAGGGGTAGGGAATGGGGAGTTAATGCTTAAATTGTACTGAGTTTCTATTTGAAGTGATGGAAAAGTTTTGGAAACGAGTGGTGGTGATGGTAGCACAACATTGTGACTGTAATATCACTGAATTGTGCACATGAAAGTGGTTAAAAAGGGAAATTTCATGTTCTATATGTTACTGCATAAAATTTAAAAATATATATTTAAAAAATTGTCAACCAATCTTAAAACATGGAACTTTTCAATTAAGAGAGATTTGACCCTTAATCATCTAGAATGTGTTTTCTCCGCATGTGTGTATGTGTGTGAAAGCATATGTGTGAGTGTATATATGCATTCTTGTTTTGGAAGCTTCATTTCAAGATAGTTTAGCATACACAGATGATGGCTTTTTCTCACAGTGGTCTGCGGATGCCCCTGTGGGAGCCGCCGATAGTGCCAGTGGCTCAGCTGATGCCAGAGAAAAGAAAAAGAAAACAGCATAAAAATATTAATCTATAAAGGAGAGAATGTGGCTCAAGCAGTTAAGCGCCCGCCTCACACATGGGAGGTCCCAAGTTACGTTCCCGGGGCCTCCTAAAAACGAAAACAAACAAGCAAAACAAACTAAAAAACCAACTCAGGGGAGCCGATGTGGCTCAGTGGTTGAGCACCAGCTTCTCACATTCGAGGTCCTGGGTTCAATCCCAGCCCCTGGTACCTAAAAAAAAAAAAAATCTATAAACCACAATATTACAGGCAATTGTTCACACCACTACATGGCTGCTTTTTAAAAAAACTTTTTATTTTGGAATACATTCAAACTTACAGTTGCAAAAATAATACAAATCCCATACAGAGAACTCCAGCATACCCCACCCCACCAGATACCCTGATCAACCAATTTTAACATTTTGCCACATTTATCATATCATTCTTTCTGTTTATCTATTTATCTATCTATCTGTCTATTCATTTTCTGAACACTTGAGTATAGGTTGTATACATCATGCTCCTTGAACATTTAATACTGCCATGTATATTTCCTAATTACAAGGATATTCACTTATGTAAACACCTTAAGCACAGTTATCAAGTTCAAGTGATTTAACATTGATATAAAGCTTACATCTATATTACAATTTTTCAAGTCCTAATAATATCCCTTTGAGCCTTTTCTTCTCCCCTGCTATATCCCATCCAGTATCATATGTTGCATTTAATTGTCATTGTCTCTTTAGTTGCTCTTTTTAAAAAAAAAATAAATCCATTTTATTTATTTATTTATTTATTTGTGTGTCCCCCCCCCCGCCCCCCATTGTTTTGCGCTTGCTGTCTGCTCTCTGTATATTCTTCTCTGCTTGTCTTCTCTTTAGGTGGCACTGGGAACTGATCCTGGAACCTTCCGGAGTGGGAGCAGGTGCTCAATCTCCTGCGCCACCTCAGCTCCCTGGTCTGCTGTGTCTCTTATTGTCTCTCTGTGTCTCTTTTTGTTATGTCATCTTGCTGCGCCAGCTCTCCGCATGGGCCAGCACTCCTGCAAAGATCAGCACTCCACATGGGCCAGCTCTCTGCGTGGGCCGGCTATCCATGCAGGCCATCTTGCCTTTCACCAGGAGTCCCCAGGCATCAAACCCTGGACCTCCTATATGGTAGATGGGAGCTCAATCGCTTGAGCCACATCCACTTCCCCTCCCTTTTTTTTTTGGTACTTTAAAATTTTATTTTCACTAAACAAGTGCTGGTCAAACAATGAGGGGGGGAGAAATAAATAAAATAAACCTTTTAAAAAATTAAAAAACAAAACAAAAAATGGATGCTTGTGGCTGAAGCAGTTGAGCGTTCACCTCCCACGTGAGAGGTCCTGGGTTCCATTCTCAAGTGCCTCCTGAAAAAAACAAACAACAAGCAAAATGAAAAAATCCCAGGGATGTGGCTCAGGGGTTGAACGCTGACTTCCCACATACAAGGTCCCCAGGTTCAATCCTCGGCCCCTGGCACCTCAAAACCAAAACCATACAAAAACAAAACCAAAAACAGGTGCAGGTGCTAAGGATAATTTCCTCAAGCAAGGGATGGGTATTCCCTGCTCAGTCTAGGTTGGCAGGCCCCAGGAACCCCTTCAGGTGGGACTGGGGAGATCGAGCCGGGCCTTTTTTTTAAATTGTGGAAGCATAGACACCATATACATTTTCCCATCTCAACCACTCCCAAGCATACCATTCAATAGAATTAATAACAGTCGTAATATTGTGGTGCCTTTACCACCTTCCATTACTAAAACTTCCCGTCTCCCCAAACAGAAACTCTAAACGCATTATGAATTAACTACCCGTGCTCCCTGCTCCCCACCCCTAGCAACCTGTACTCTAATTTCTGTCTCTATAAGCTTGCATATTCTCTGATATTTCTTTGTAGTTACCATAGGGCTTAAATTTCACATCCTAAATTTATAACAATCTCATTTGCTTTGATACCAACTTAACTTCAATAGTATATACAAACTGTTTCAGTACCTTTCTATCCCTTCTCCTTCATGTAGTTCTTTCACAGAGCTGATTGTGGTTTCGAAATGAGTTGGTGAGTTTCTTTCAGTAGGAATCTCCCTGAATATTTTTAAATTTTTCTGTTAAAATGTTTTGATTCACAATACTTCTCAGTGAACCTACACCTTGCAAAGATTACTCTCAGTTGTAGCTATTAATCGGCCACTCTCCTGTATTATGGAAGAGCATTAAAATTCATTTATTTTACAGATTTTACAAATTATACCAACATACTTATCTATTAAATCCCAGAAAGATAATTTAATTTAGTTTAGCAAATCAGCACATTATTACTGATTTTCAGATTTATTATCTTTTTGGGTACAAAAACTAATTAGTTTTTTTCTTTAATTCAAGTTATGCTTTCAAATAGTCACAATGTAAAACTATGTCTTCTGTGCAAAATCTATATGGAAGAGAACCAGTCTTTGGCTTCAATGCTACCATATATAAGGGCCCATATCTTGACCCAGCTCCCCCAGTATTTGGAGAAATTAATATCCACTTTCATTTCAACAGTGTATGTATATAGAATCTCTCTGGGAAAATGAGGGATAGTATAAGGATTGCTTACAAAAGTGTAAGTTCTTTCTTAACAAAACTCTTTATAATATTATGTCACCAATTCTGCAGAGGGGATATATTTAACCTATAGTACAGGAAATATAAATTAATGTATAAATCAGTATATGTATCAAAAATTAAAAATTAAAAAAAATTTTCTTTTATTTTCTAACTAAACCAAGCCAAATATAGCATAAAAATGGATAAACCTAGAATGCAAATCAGCCACAAATCATTGTAATAATTTCCAATCATTTGTTGTTTTTATAAAATGCCCACGTGTTCTTGGCTGCAGGTCGGCAGTGAGTGCCTCCCTCTTTGAAGGCCATCAGCTCCTGTTGGGGGAGTGGGTGTGGGGTGGTGCTTTCCTGCAGCCGGGACTCAGTGAGTTCCAAGGTCCCTCTACTATTTCCACCCTTGTCCCGTTGAAGGCTAAGGGAGGTAGAAGCTTCTCAATGCTGCCAGCCCTCGATGTTGATCCCCACCGCCCCTTGTGGGCATCTTAACCTACCCTGGCTTTGTAAGTAGGTATTCCATTAAACTCTCCTCAGTCACCATTTCTAAGTGGTCCCTTCACTTCCTGCTAGGACCCTCATTGCTACAACTTTACAATGATCTATAATTCTTTATATACATACCTTTTCCTCATTCAATTATGCATCCCTTGAAGGATATGGTGATAACTTATTCCATTTCTGTTCCCACAACACCCACAATGAGGAAAATCCTGCCTATACAGTTCACTTCAGAATAATAAAAGACATTATAAAACATATGTTGTAAACTGGGGAAGGCTGGGTCTGATGAGGTTCTAGAATAGGCAATAAGAGCATATTGTTGAAGGAATGTTTAACAAAGGTCTCTTTGTCCTCCTCACAACTCCTTTGAGGAGGATCAAGCTGGAGAAGGAGTCAGCGAAAGTGTAAAGGGAATTGGGAGCCTCCTGGGAGGCCATCTTGGAACATCATCTCAGTTGGACTGAGATGACCTACCACCAGGTCAGCAGAAAGGACATGAGACCCGTGCCGTATGCTTGTGTCTGGCCCACCCCACCCAACCATGTAGAAGCTCATGCTACAAGATGGGGCAATTGGACTAGTGACACAGGCCTAATCCCACAGAACCTAGGTTTCCTGAGGGGCTACTAGTTTTGGGCCCTGTGGTTGGCTGAAGCTAGAAATCCCTTCTTCCCAGCCTCTCCAGGACAGAGGCATTCTGGAGTGGGGCCAAGGGTAATGACGATATATTTTGATCTGTGTTTTGGAATCCTGGCCTGAGTGATTCTAAGAAACGAGACCTCCTCTTCCTTTTCTCAGCAGTTACAGAAGGCGAGGATGCTGCTGCTCAGGTGGACAAATGGCAGCCTGCATTTCGACACAGCATCCTTAATCCTTTGGTCAGAGAGTCAATGGGACAATGGGATCTCCACGTGGCACACACAGCAGCAAAGAACAGGCATGGCAGCAGAGGACTGAGGGATTTTCTATTGATCTCAGGGCTGCTTGACTCTAGGGTTGTTGGATTTAACATGGGAAAGAGACTCCCAAGGGGAAAGAACATTCTTGCTATTCTGAGATGGACACTTGAGTGACTCAATATGAATATCTAAAAGAGATGTGGTTTTATTTTCGCATACGTCAGGCTGGTCAAGCAGGGCATATGGGCACACTTTAGTGGCTCCCTCTTTTCCTCAGGACAAAACCCAGACTTCTTGCTGTGGCCTTCAAGGTCCTTAGGACTCGAAGCCCTGTTCCTTCATCTCATCTCCCCCTTGCCCCTCCCTGTCTTGTGCCCTAATGCTGCCCTCAGATCGAACGATTTCTGTTTCCTTGAACAGGCTGTGCTCTGTCTCTCTTGCAGGCCTTTGGCTTTGCTGACCCCCTGTCTGGATTCCATCCATTCCCACTCCCAACCGCAGCTCCATCCATCTCACTGACCGCCTCTCTTCCCCAGATGTTATGGCCAACCTTAATCCCCAACTTGCGAAGCCCGTTTTGACCTGAGGATTCCCACAAAGGAGTCCTGATTAGCTGCCTGCCCAGCAGTCTCACCCCCTACCACGGTATGCATGATTTTGGATTAGAATGGCCTGCTTTTTTGCTTTTATCGCTAAAGTACCCCTGTGAGGAGAGAAGCTGGATCTTGCTTGTTCTGCATTAGTCCTCAGCCCTTAGAACATTGGTCTATAATTGAAATAAAATAATAATTGGCCCAAAAAATGAAGAGGAAAAAGGCCAATTATCTAAAGGAAAAGAGTTTTATACGAAAAGAGAAAAAACTTTTATGTTGTTAGTAAGAAAGGTAGCCAAAGAAAAAAGGAAAAACTATATGTACCTGACAGCATCAGATGCAAATTTCTACTAAATTCTTTTTGATAAGGCATATGACACTTATTGTATGACATTTTTAATAGATCAAAGAGGCTATGTAACATTTTTTCCTTTATTTATGTTTAATTTCAAGACATAGCCTGGAGATGATTATAATTTTATAATTGATCAAAATTTTTAAAAATTGCATTACAACTAAATCTGCACAGAGTTGATTTCTAATTGAATTAACACATACATTTTGGGTAAGATTGTTAGCCTCACAGTAGCCAGATCTATGTTTTGGTAAGCACTTCACTGTAGCAAAACTACAGAAGATTTGTCCTGCATGTCCTTGACATTCATGCCTGCTTTATTTAAACTTGAAAATCTTTCTTGCTTTTTCTAAACTTTTCTCATCCGTGGGCGGCTTCCTCTGGCTGCCAGGCTGCAGAAACTTCTTCACGGTGGGGAGGTTGCTGACTCGGGTTTTCAGCGCCTGCAACGCACAACAGCACAGGCTCAGCACAGGGCGCCAGAAGACCAGCCCTTCAGCACCACAACCCAGGACACCCGAGACCCTCAGGACAGAGACCACCAGTGTCCCCTCCCCTGGCACCAGAACGGAGGCTGGGAAACAGATGCCCAGTGAGAAATGAGGGTCAAGGAAGGAAATACTGCTCAACAGCGTTACCCCTTTAGATGACTTTGTTTAAGACTATTTGGATCACAGGCTTCCCCATCGTTTTCCTTACAGATACACCTTGTGTAGTCACTGCTGTTGTTCAATGCAAGGAAGGGTATGTGTCTGTCTGCAAGTCAGATATCAATGCAGATCAAATGTCCAAACAGGGGAAATGGAGATGTAGGAAAATTGAACCAGAGTTGAAGGTAGAGAAAATATAAAGGTAAACTATGGGGCTTGTTTGAGCCTATTTACCTACCGATAGAGACTGGAGGGAAAAGGAGAGAGCTGTGCAGAGAGACACACAACTGAAAGGAGGAGCAGGAGCTGAGCGAAGGAAATCAGATGGAGAGAGACCAGCTCAGACAGACTATGGTGTGGAAAGAGAAGGACACACCTGTTATAAAGGGAATCCCAGGGGAAACGAGCTCAGAGACCACAGTGGACTACAGGACTGGGGAAAGTGATGCCCAGTCCCAGGCCCTTATAACAAAAGGCAAATTTCTTTGACAAGTGTGAACTATAATGTAAACTATAGTCCACGATTAGTGGCAATGTTTAATATGTGTTCATCAATTTTAACAAATGTACCACACTAATGAAAGATGTTGTTAATGTGGGAAAGTGTGTGTGTGGGGGGGGGATATATGGGAATTCCTTATATTTTTGATGTAACATTTATGTAATCTAAAGCTTCTTTAAAAATAAAAAAAAATTTTTTTTAATTAAAAAAAAATTTCTTTGACATAACAAGTTCTTTCCATGCCTCAGAACCGGGGCCTAGAAGCATGTTTTGGTGCCATGTAGGGGCTGTAGGCCTGAGAAAGGCTCAGACCAACCATCACAGTCTAAAAGACCAAATAGTAGATTCCAAGAAGGCAAGACACGGGTTGTGAAACAGATCACCTTCAGCAGAGGGAAGTTGGCCAGAAGGCTGGCGTCAAACTCTTCCACGTAGTAGAGAAGCTCAACCAACTGTATGTCAGCCCTGCTCAACTTGTTGCCAACCAGGTAGTCTTGTCCATGGCTCTTCAACACCTGGTGATTTGAGGGGATCAGATCATGAGCACATGCACGGATTCTCTCCCAACTCCCTCGCACTCGGCTCTCCCACCTCTGCTGCCTCCCTGGGGAGTTACAAAGCTTCAGTACCTGCTAACCATATTTCTGTCTATCCCAGCCACTAAATGTGTGCAGCCCTGAAATTTCAGGCCCCAGCTCTCCATTCTTTTCTCTCTCCCTTGAACGAGGTCTCTATCTTCATAACATCATTCTTCACCCCTGAGCAGACTACTCCAGAGTCTACATTTCTCCTCTTGTCTGCTCTCCTCATTTCCTGATCTGAAATAAATCGGCGCCAACTTGAATTCGTCAACTTCCTTACAACATTGGATTTGATTCCAGACTTACCTGTGTCTGTCAAGAACATTTGATTACATTATAATCTGCAAACTGAAGTGTTTAGGAGGGAAGAGAACTGATATCTACAAATCATTTTGAAATTCCTCCACAAATAATATTTTTGATGGACAAAGTCATGGAAAGATACACAATGAAGCAAACAAGATAAAAAGTTAATTTTGTAATCTAGGTGGTGGATATATATGTGTTCATTGTACAATGCCTGCAACTTTTCTGTATGCTTGAAATTTTTTTTGTAATAAAATGTTGGGAAATACGTAGTTTATTTAAAATAATGCAAGTTTATGGAAATCATAAAGAATAAAGAGAAAAACATACATAGTACCAACACCTAAAGATAAAACCCTATTAAGCTGTTTGGCAAATACCATTTCAGACTATATATACAGACAGATGTATGTATAGCTCTTTTACAGAATAACAGTTAAAACTCACATAGTATATTGTAATATATTTTTTCATATATGTTATCATGGGGTTTTTGAGTTTTAAATTATAGGTATGTTTAATGTGGAATGGCTGTATAGCTTGATATCATGTGAGTGTGCCACACACTGTCAGTACTACAAGAGACAAGAGGACGTATTTCCTTGCTTACTGCTAAATGCATAACTCCATGGATAGGACCAAGTACATAAGCAATGAATTAACATTTGTTGAATAAATGAAAGAATGATACAATTTTTTTTTTACATATGGTTTTTTAGGTACTAACCCTTTTATTTATATTTTAAGTCTCAAGAATCTCTTATAATCATTTTTGGTTCATGTTTTATATTTAGCATGATTTCAGATGACTTCAGCTTGATACAGTCTACTTTTACCTTCCAAGAAAAAATAGCTAAAATATGTACTACATTCATAATGATAAAACTTTATTTCCTTAGTTTAGCATGGCTTTCCTAAAAAATTTGTGTGATGTCCCCAAATCCCATTAATCCCATAGACTTTTTTTTCTTAACATCTCTTGCATCTATCTCTTCCTCTCCATCCCACTGCCACCATCCCTATTTAGACTCTTCTGATCCAAATCCCCAAACACTACAATATTATCTTGATAGGCAGCTTATGTCTGGTTTCCCTACATACGGTGTCAGAATATTTTCTGACATATTACTTTCATCATTTCCCTTTTAAGTCAAAATCCCTTGGTATTCTGCAAGATCTACTGCAATCTCTGGTGATATAAGGGTGCTATATTAGAATTAAGGAAGGCTCACTAGAATTGAAGATCAGTGCCTAAGGAACATCCAGACACTGTTTTTCTACTGCTGTCTAAACTTGCAGTGCCCCTAGACACTGAACTGCTTCCAGTTACCTTTTCAAAGGCAGGAAAATAACGGTTTGCAGTTCTGTCTTTGATCAAGGCAATCTTTTCATCTTTTTGGTCAGGTGGACATATTGGCAAAAAAAGGATCATTTCACCCAAATCTGCCACACCTTCTTATACATATAAATCCTGAAAGACAAAAATGATCAAAAAATTGTCAAATGCCACCTACTTGGATTTTTTTTTTTAATTAGAGAACTTGTGGGTTTACAGAACAATCATGCATAAAATACAGCATTCCTCTATTCCATCCTATTATTAACACCTTGCATTGGTGTGGAACATTTGTTACAATTGATGACCGCACATTTTTATGATTGTACTATTAACTCTAGTCCATGGTTTAACTTAGGGTTCACCATCTATGTAGTGCAGTTCTATGGATTTTTAAAAAAATTTTTATTCTTTTCCCATATATACAACCTAAAATTTTCTTTTAACCACATTCAGATATATATTTCACTGCTGTTGTTTACATTCACATTGTTGTGCTACCATCACCACCATTCATTACCAAAACATTTACATCATTCCAAATAGGAACCCTGTACATTTTGCATTTCCTATCCCCACCCTGTCCACTAGTAACCTATATTCTAGATTCTGACTCTATGAATATGTTTATTCTAATCATTTCAAATCAGTGAGATCATACAATATTTGTCCTTTTGTGTTTGGTTTATTTCACTTAACAAGATATCCTCACGGTTCATCCATGTTGTTACATGTATCAGAACTTCATTCTTTTTTTATGGCTGAATAATCTTCCACTGCACGTATATACCACATTTTGTCTATCTATTAATCGATTGATGGAAACTTGGGTTGCTTCCATCTTTTGGAAATGGTGAATAATGCCACTGTAAACATAATTGAGTCCCTGCTCGCAGTTCTTTTAGGTATATACCTAGTAGTGCAATTTCCAGATCATATGGTAACTCTATACTTAGCTTTCAGCACTCAATCTAATTAGGACTTCCTTATACATAAAGTGTTGCTTCTATCTTGCAGCTTTCAGAACTCTCTCCTTCTCTTTTGCACTCAATAGTGTGATCAATATATGATGGGGTGTATTTTTTCCTTCATTTTTATCCTGTTTGGTGTTCTCCGGTCTTCTTGGATATGCATAGTCATGTCTTTTGCTAAGCTTGAGAAGTTCTCTTTCATTATTTCTTTGAATATTTCTTCTGTGCCTTTCTCTCTTTCTTCTCCTTTTAGGACTCCCATAATAGGTATACTGCTATGCTTGATGGTGCCCCAGAGATGTCTTAGGACATTTTTGCTTTTTAAAATTCTTTTTTTCTTTTTGCTCCTCAATGTGACTGATTTCAATTGCTTTGTCTCTGAGTTAACTGATTCTTCTGCCAACTCTAACCACCTCCTGAAACCCTCCTGGGAATTTTTCATTTCAGTTATTGTGGTCTTCAACTCCAGTAGTTCTCTTTGGTTCCTTTTTAAAATTTCTGTCTCTTTACTAACATCCTCATATTGTTCATTCATTGTTTTCCCTGTGTCCTTTAGTTCTTTCTCTGTATTTTCCTTCATCTCCTCTATTTTTAAGATCATT
>JAQZBX010092780.1:0-12231 GCA_029593785.1 Cabassous unicinctus
TTTATTTATTTATTTACTTTTATCCATTTTTACTTCTCTCCCACTTTTCTGTTTCTGTGTCCATTCACTGTGCAACTCTCTGTGTCTGTTTCCTGCCCTCTGTTCTCATCCTTCTCCTGTCTTCACTGGGATTCAATCCTCGGAATCTCTGATCTGGGAGATAGGCATCCTACCACCTGTGCCACCTTAGTTCCTGGTTTTTTGGTGCATCTCCTCTTGACTCTGTCTTGTGTCACTCTCCTGTTATGTCATCATTTTGCTGTGTAGCACATTGGGCCTGGTGATGCAATTAAGCATGGGGCCTGATGGTGCACCCACATGCAGGGCCTGGTGGCACACTCACACGTGGGGCCTACGGGGCTCATCCATTTGCAGGACCTGATGGTGCACCATTGCATAGGGCCTCATGGCATGCCCACATGCAGGGCCTGGTGGCACACCCACACGTGGGCCCTTGGGGGCTCACCAGTTTATGGGGCCTGATGGCGTACCCATGCACAGGCTCATATGGCCTGGTGGTGTACCCACTTGTGGGGCCTGATGGCACACCGTGCACAGGACCTGGTGGCCTGCGCACCTTCTACATTTTTCTTTTTTAAATTTTTACCAGGATTTCCAAGGGATCGAACCCAGGTCCCTCTATATGGGAGATGGACACCCAACCATTTTAGTCACATCTGTACCCATGCTATATCACTTAAAGTTGACCAAAGATACCTAGAGTTACAGTCATTTCCAATACAGGTTGTTCATATAATAAATCAAGCTTGGTTTATCACCAGCATTCTAAAAATCAGACCTAGGGAGAAAACTAGGTCTGGGGACACATGCATGGTTTCTAATATAGCAAATGTTTAGCCTACCCTGATTATCACAAAACCAGGACAGTGAGGATATTCACACTTTAATGTATTTTTAATCTCATCCATCATGTCTTACATTCCCATGTTTGTTACTTTCCTTTGCAGGCTTTCAAATTGTTCTTTAGGCTATTCCAGTGTATTCTTAAAATCCCTTATATCTTTATTCATATTTTTTATAAAGTCTTTGAAGTGATTTAAGAGAATTGTGTGATTATCACTGATTAATTGTCTTAAATCTTGTATCTTTTCAGGATAGTTAGTTTGTTCTTTTGGCTGGGCCATCTTTTCCTGTTTCTTAGTATGACTTGTATTTTTTTTGCTCATTTTTAAGCATCTGAATATGTTGGTGAATTTACTCTGATAGCCAATTTCTCTCTCTTCCCTATTGTTTTTTTTTTCACAGCTCTTCTTTGGTATTTGGTTAAACTTGTTCTCAGTCTTCAAAATTACCCAGCTTAAGTTTTCAATTGGGCCAGTGACTCACTAGTGGGGTGCAAATTCTCTCCCAGAAATTGGATACAGATAATGTGAAGTTTTGTCTATGTGATTCACACATTGGCCAGCAGATGGTCGAAGTCAGTGCACTTTTCCATGGAAGTTTTTCAGTCTTGGCTTTCTTGTGTTTGTTCCTATGTTGAATCTCCAGATCAGATTCAAAGCAGGCTCTGATGGCTGAATTCGAAAAAGAAAAGCTTGCTGAACTACCTTTCCTTTTCCCTTGAAACAGCTGACAGGGAGGAAGGTATCTGTTCATCTCTCAGTCAGCTGCAATGAGCCAGGGGTTTTGCCCCAGCTTAATATCTTGGGGGTGGGAGAGGGGAGCCCTTTCCAGCTGCAATGGGGGCTTGGTAACTCACATTTGTCATTTTTGGCTTCTTCATTTCTCCTTCCTTCACCTTCTTGGGGGTTGTGACCCAATTCAGGTCACTTGGACAGATTTTGGCACTTTCTCTGTTGTTTTTGTGACAGCATTCAGGTTACCTATTAGTCCCTCACCATCTTCTTACAATCTAGGGCTTTCTACTTGATTGATTTTGTGCTACAGTCCCTCTGATACTTGGTTCTATTTAATTGGAAACTTTATAGTGGCTTGTGTTTAGCCAAACTGAATTTTTTCAGATCTTTTCTTCCCCCTTTTTTCTCTTGCTGTTGCATAGTGGAAGCTGAGTACTGTTAGCTCTGTTGGCTAAAGTTTCCTTCATTGCCCACTGAAATGATGAAACTTCTCCCACCTTTCTCCCCTGACAGTGGTAGTAATGGAGTTTCAGCCATTTTCAGTAATCCAAGATGTGTGGGGAAATGATATCTGTAGTTTCCCAGAGAAACTGATGATGCTTCACACCCATTTTTCCCCTGCCTGGGGCAGGGATGGAGCCACAGGTATAAGCAGCAAACTAAGAAGTGTGGATAAAAACTGACAGAAATTTTCCATGTAGACTGACAAACTACCCGCTCCTCTGTTCCCTGCCAGGGACAGGGAATGAGCTCCAGGAGTGACAAACAATCTAGTCCACATGGCCATTTGCACTTGAAGTTTCCCTGAGAGGCTGAGGAAAACCATCCACTCTGCCCTTTCAGGGGATAGGATAGAAACATAGAAGGGCCCAACAATCTAGTCCATGTGGACCAGAAGTACATGTAGTTGCCCAGAGAACTTGAGGAAACACCAATCTCCTTTCCTTTTGGGGGTGAATATGGAGTCACAGGTGTCCAATAATCCAGTAAGTGCAGGCTGAAAGCACCTCATTTGCCCAGAAAGTCTGGGAAAACACGACTGCTCCTATCCTGTCAGGGAGTTGGGACATAACCACAAGTGTCCAACAATCCAGTCAGATTTTAGCTGTTCTTAGGAATAGACTTTTAACCAGCCAAATTTACTCATCAGTAGCTAAAGCTGATGTCTAACTATTTCTTACTCCCCCATTTTTGGGAAATGGAGCTTCCAACTCCAGCCAGGGAAATGCTTCTGAGGTGGCTTATACAGCCACAGGAGGATGGGCACTGGCTTTTGCACTGTGGAATGCTGTACTCAAGAATTTTCAGTGAAGATGGACAGTAACCTCCTTCTTTTCTTCCATGGATATTGTAGGATGTTCTTCTGGTTTTCTGGGACCACCAAAAAGGTGTTTTAGATAGCTCTGAGTGATTACTGACTGCATTGTAGGATAAGCTGTCACTTGAAGCTCCTTACTCTGCTGCCATCTTGCCTCTTCTCCTATTAATCTCATTTTTGACTCATAGTTTACTATGTTTACATTGGCCCCTCAGGCTCTATCATACCTATTAAGAATTTCCAAAAGGAAACCACTTCCAAAAACCTTAATTCCCCTTTTAACTGAGGCTATGAGAAAGAAAATTGATTATATATTAGATAATTATATATTTCATTTATTCTAACATACAAATGTCAGTATTTTATTAATTTTGTATTTTATTAACAGAGACACTGAATTTTTCTCAGGAAGACAGTGTCTATGAAGAATGCCCAAGTTTAAATTTTATAGAGTCAATTAAAGCTGAGGAATAAAAATCATGGTATAAAATAATAAAGTACCTATAGTATCTACTTAGGGAAAAATACAAAGATCAAAAAGAAGATTAAAATATTCTAAAATATTCTAAAATGTTAAAGCTGTCAGTGGAAATAGGAGGAGAACAATTGTCATTTTCTTTGATTTTCTACCGTTGTGAATATTTAATGATACTATGATGGCTGAAAAAGGAATTTGAAAAAAAAATATATATATATATAGTGATCCCAATTGTGTTTATATTAATGGGTATACATATAAAATACATTAAAAGTATTTGTATGTAGTTTAGGGATAGTACATATTATATGAAGAAGATTTCAATTACGTAATTGTTACATTGAAAAACATATATGGATTTTTATTCACTTTACGGAGTAGAAAATCAATGATACCAAATATCTTTTCTGGATTAAGAGTGAAGATAGAAAGATCTAGAGGCAAGGTCCCTGAGAAGTCTGCAAGGAGAAAGAATGGGAAACCCAGAGGGTTTCCCAGGGGAGAAATTCTTCTCTGTAAAGAGTACTAACAACTTTCAAAATGCTACCTTGGCTGGAGGAAGCATCAAAAAGAAAAGCAAAATAATAGCTAAAAAGTTACTTTAGATTTTTAGGGAATTGACTGAACAGTACAAACAAAAACAATTTAGAATTGCTTTCAAATTAGTTCTTTAGAGGAATAACAGAACTCACATCCTAGATTGTTTCAGTGACTTGGATAATTGTTTAGACTTGTCCTGCATATTTCTTACCCTATTAAATTATGAAATAGAATATATAAAGAAAATTTTTTAAAAAGACTTGCAGTTGATTTATTTCTGAAACCTCCACTTAAATCAAGAAACAGAACACTTCCATACTCTCTAAAGCCCATGTTATGAGCCTTCCTGAATGTAACCCTTCCTTTCTCCTTAAATTAAGTATTCCTCTGGCATTTATTGATAATCTATTCCTTACCTGATTGTCTTAGACAGGATTTTCTCATGGAAGTTCTTAGTGTTCATCTCATTGGGTTCCTTTGAAGACAGAATGAGATTATTTGGTATGCAGACCATATGGTAAGTGCTCAAACATGTTTGCTATTACTTATTCTGCTCATGCAGCACATTGGAAGCCAAGTTCCAACTTTGGATGCATTGTTAAAGAAGAAATGAAGGAAAAAGTGATGTATAGAAATGATAAGAAGCAGAGGAGAAACAAATTTATATTCAGCCATATCCATATAAATATAAATTCTTCTGATGGGAGTTTTCTAAATCCACAGAGAATGATACTTAGAGCCTAAGTTATAATTTTTCAGGAAATTTACTTAAATAATAATTAGAAATTAACAAAACATAGTCTAATGCCATCAGAGAATATAATGAAGCCAAATTTAGTAGAGAAATGAAACTAACTTGAGGGCCAAGACTTTTCTTTTCTCCTCAGTAAGTTTAAACAGATTATAGAAAACAAAGACCCTCAAAGCAAAAGTCTCATAAATTTAATTTCATTTAAAGAACTTTCATAAAGAGCAGAACATTGAAACTTTGGGACCCAGGGGAATTGTCTAATGACTAAGATGCATGAATCACACATAGCTAAGATAAACAGCTTGCATACTTGTTAGAATCCAGATTCTATTCAAGCTTTACTGGGTCTAATAATGTGAATAAAATGGAAATCCAACAGGTCAGTTAATTACTTAGGAAGGTAATTCCAAAGAACATGCAAAGAAAAGTTAATGCCATAGAACAAGAAAAATGTAGTTTTACAATTTATACGTTATCCATTATTTAGTTAATCATGTGAGTGAGACCCCATTGGGGACAATTTTAGTAATGAATTACAGATCTTTATTGGACTCATTTGAATATTAAAATTCTTTTACTTGCCTTCAAACTGTTTCTCAGCATATATAACTTCCAATTGTACATGGTTTACTTTGACAAAGGTAGGAATTAGAAATTGCACATTATCAATAGGACTAACAGTGAGGAAAATATGATTTCAAGAAACTGAAATGAAATAATCTGAACAGTAGATAACCACATTTCAATGATGAAACAGACAACACCAAAAAAGAAAATGTAGAAATGGTCCCACAACAATTGAAGCAGGAATTGAAAAACCATGGTGAATTATGCCTCCTCATTCCCATATATGGACTGAATATGTGATATACACTGAATTTATTTTTTATACCACTGTATAGATAAAAAGTTAAATTTAAATACAGGCATACTCTCTGATGTACATTGGATTATTTATTTTGAGATTAAGACAGCAATAAAATCAAGGAGTTGCTCATTTGGTGTTTGATGAGATATTCCAAACAAACAAGCAGAACAATAAATGACAGGAAAAAGGTGCTTATCAGTCTGGGAAATTTATTTTAGAAGAAAACATTATTATGACTTTGGGTAGAAAGTTAGTGGAGCATTGATTAAGAGAAAGTGAATTCATATGTACCAGAGCAGTGAGAAGAACTGCATCCAAAGAATAAGCTCCCTGTAACACTGACTACCATAATTACCAATCGCCAATGCCACATTCCCAAGGAAAAATCTACCCCCACACTGAAAGACTAATGCACATATTTGAGAATAGAAGATTCAGTGCTTTTTATTCAGGTATGTTAGGTGTAACTTTCTTACTCTTTCCAAGTTGGCTATATATGTAGATGAGAGGAACATGGTAAGTTAGCAAATTTTGAGTATTATTTACTTTTGTACAGACTATGAGAATTTGGATTTACTTGTGGCATTTCCATCTACAATCAAAATTAGAATGACTGAATTTGTGTCATTAATCATGGGGATTACATGGTTTTGCATGAAATATAAGGTATTATGAAAAATTGGGTGTTTTCTTTTGTGATTATGCATTTAAACACTGGTCTAAGAAAACTCTGGTTTCAAGATCTGACTTGTTAAGTGCTACTTAGGTATTCTGTATGTATGTAACCTAGGAAAACCTCAAGTAATTTTTACCTCTCTAACATACAATTACTCTTGTATGACCTACAAACTGAACATAATAACATGCCAAATTACTTAGCATTTTATTCTTCTCTAAGGTCTCCTTTATCTATCTTAAATATAAAACTCAGATCTCACTCACTTATTTAGTTATGTGAAAAATATTGTCTCTATATTTTGGATGAAGAAATCACTATAGAAAGAAATGAAGTTACTTGTAAAGTTCACAACTAAAATCAATGGCAGTGTCAAGAATAGAAAATAGGTATCCTCTCCAGTCTACAATTAAGGAGCTAGCAAATTAGTGGCAGTTTATACATGGTGAATCGTTAATTTAAGGGGAACGTGAAATCAAAGGGAAGATTTCAACAAGTGAAATAAAGCATCATCTGTGACTTTGGAATCAGAGAAAACTGGGGTTTCATATACATGTTTATAAAAAGCTTGGTTAGAATATCAACAATTTATTTAGGGTAATTAATTTTGTAGCAATAAATGCAGACAGAATGTTTGCCTTTGCCTGAGTACCCTACTAACCGTAGTTTCTTAAGAAGATTGATTTCATTTGTGAACCATAATTTTATGAATACTATTATTATTAACTTCATGAATTTCCCAAGATAAAAAAAAGGTCTCCCTCATTTTTCATTTGATGAATGTTAAGAAACCATGGACACATAACATTTTAATTCCATAATAGAAAGTAATTATTTGAAATTGTTGCAAAACCTGGAAGGAAAGAGTGAAAATGCACATTTCAAAAGGAAAAAAAAGCATAATTATAGAAAAAATGTTATTTATATTATATATGTGGAAAGTTATTTCTTTCTATTTGAATTTAATATTTGTTTTTTATAGTTTAGTTGGATTTTTACATACTATTTCCCATTTTATTTTGGGAGTTAGAGAATATGGGGAGAAAGAAATTCACATTTGTTTGTATTCCCCATGCACATGACTAAAATAAAGTTGTTTATATCCACTCAAATAAATAAGCAATTAATTTAAGAGTTCTCCAAACAAGTATTTTAAACATTATTTTAAAATAAAAAATAGGCTTTTCACTTATAAGTGAGGAAATATTTACATTGCATAATCTGGGGTATACTGAGAAATTTTACTCCCAATGGCTTATACACCAGATAATTCTAAATCTTAAAATTGCATAATACAGAATGTGATTTAGATGGATTAAGCTGTCGGTAATGTCTTCCAGTTGTATATGTTCTGTACTACCAGACTGTTACCGTCTGGTTTTCCATATTTTTGAGAACATGAAAGATTTTTATAATTAAAGGTAAAGAATAAATGGTATAGTTCAGATTAATTTATTTTTAAGGCTTCATCTTCATTGCAATGGAATTAGTTTATTTTGAAGTCACCTTAATCTGTAAAAGAGTTTTGAAAAGGTAACTTAAAAATTAATGATGGAAAAATATATCTATGTGTGGAGAGGGCAAGGTGGTGGCAGAGTAAGGAGCTCCAAGAGTCAACTATTTAAATCACTGTTTTGAGGGACCTAGGAGAAAAGAGAATATTGCAGCATCCCATCTGCAGTGACGATTCATGAATAGAACACTCCACACTGAGGAGGCCAGGGTCCATCCCCTGCAGGAGACACAAACCAATTCAGAAGCTATTCCCTAACTGGAGTTGGAAAGTCCATTTCCCAAAAATGGGGGAGGAAGACATGGTTAGGCACCAATTTCAGCTGCTGATTAGTAAATTTGGATGGCTAGAATCCAATTCTAATAGCAACTAAAGTTTGAGCATGTCCAAGCCAGAAAAAGGCCAGTAGCCTTCATTTTAACTCTGACTCTGGCAAGAGGAGAAGTGGGGCTGATTGAAAATCACAGTGAATACAGGGACTGGTGTCTGTCCACCCAGTTTGGATTGCAGCCCTAGCCTAGGCTCCAGCTTCACCTCCAGCATGGAGGAAGCTGGGGGATCTGCAGCAGCCTTTCCGGACAAATGCAGGCACTTCTGGCCTGCACAGACTAGGTGGTTTGCAAACTTGTTTATATGTCCCCAGCCCCAATAGCATAGAATGGGGGTGGTGTTTCCTCAAATTCTCCAGGAACCTGCAGCTGCTTTCTGCCCACACAAACTATATTATTGGACACATCCATGGCTCCATCCCTGCCCCAGACAGAACAGAAGGAGGGACTGTCACTTTCTCCAGAAACTGCAGTCAATTTCAGCCTGCAAGGTCTAGATTCTTGGGCACACAGGAGTCTCCAATTCCACCCCTAACAGGGGAGGAGGGAGATATGTGCCTCTTATGTCTACATGGTTAACTGCAGTCAGTTTTGACTCACACAGCTTAGTTAGCTGCCCACTCTTATGGCTCCATCCCTGCCACAAGTAGGGAAGGAAAAAGTGTGGAACTTCATCAGTCGCTCGTACCAACTATAGATTATCTTGGCCTGCATGGCTTGGATTACCACACACAGCTACAGCTACATATCTAATGCTGCAGGGCAGAAAAGTGGTAGAAGTTTCTTCACTTTCTGGGGCAAACTGGGCAGCTTCAGTTTCCACAGCTCACAGTACCAACTGCATCCTTGGCTCCTATTCTGAAACAAGCAAGAGAGAAAGGGTAAGAAACAGATGGAAAAAAAAGCTAGAAAACATCAGATTGGCTAAGCATAAACCAGTATAAGTTTCAAATTAAGTTGAACCAAGTATCAAAGAGGAACTGTAGCACAAAACCAATCAAATAGAAAGCCCTAGACTAAGGAGAGAAAAGAGACCAAGAATAAATACCTATAGTATATCAGGTGCTAAAACACCAACAAAAAAATTTACAATCCATACCAAGAAACACAAAGATATGGCCTAGTCAAAGTAACAAACTAACCTTCCAGATGACATAAAGGAGTTGAGAAAAGTTATTATTGATGTTTGTGTTAGTCAGGGTTCTCTCAGGAAACAGAATCAACAGGAGATATCTGTCAATAATATGAGATTTTAAAAGAGTCTCTCATACAACCGTGGGGATGCAGAAGTCCAGGTTATGCAGGCATGCAAACCAGGGGCTCTGATGAAAGTCCGATGAAAGGTCCTTGAGTTTCTGTGAGAAGTTGCCTGTCCAACAACGAGCTGGGAAATTCTCTCTGAATGTTGAAATCACTTCCCCTTTTAAGGAATTCAACTGATTGGATAAAAGCCTCACCCATTGATCATGTAATCTCCCTGATTGATGCAGATGTAATCAGCCATCCATGCAGTAAACTCAATGGTGATCTAAGTCCATCAACGCTCTTGTATTACAATTAGCCCAGTGCTTGCTGGAACGAACACCTGGAAACAATTACATGGCCGAGTTGGCACATTAACCTAACCATCACAGTCCATCCATTGTCAACTCGGCAGTCATACACATTACCCTAAATCATACTTAGTCCCTAATTAAAAACAATAACAAACAAGCATACATGTATATTTCCACCTAACAATGGTCAACTCCCCTGCATACAACTGGAAACGCATTCATTCCCCACAGAATAAGGTGCAAGTACTTGGGTAATATTCATGCTTAAACTTGACACCCTTAAATATTATGATGTGGAATTAATAGAAGTTTTGTATGATAAGGGAAAAGGTTAGGGAAGAAAACAAGAAATTCATTTTTTGTACATATACAATCATACTCATAATGAAACAAGGAAGAAGTGTTCATGACTATTACAGTCCTCGTTTCTGTAACTGGTCACGTTGTCGAAGTTCATATTTATCACTACCTTCTTCCACTAACCATTCCATGTTCCCATTACCTTCAGCAAGCTCTTCAGCTGGCCGTGGTTGTTTGCCTGGTGGGGTGACCCAAACTTTCAGTCCCAAAGATTCTGGGCCATTGTTAGTCCTGCTTGAATTGGTTTGTTGCAATTTTCCATTGACTTTAATCACAGGGTATGGCAGTACTAGGAGACGCCCTAGAGGATCTCCTGCATTCCAGTCAAACTCTTTTTTACCCCCATTATGTTTATGTAATCCTATTTCCCCTTGATAGTCAGGATCAATCACCCCAGCCAGTATAGTAGTTCCCTTCTTTGCCTGTTGATTCACAGGTAAGAGGAGCCCAAAGTGGCCAGGTGGCAGTCTTAACTTCCAGTTCAATGGAATCATTGTTTTGTTCCCTGGTGGAAGTACTCCTCCTTTTGGGACTAAAACCTGTAGACCAGCAGAGCTTAAGTTTGCAGGGACAGGAAGCAAAAATTTTCCTAGTGTGTCACTAAGGGTAATAGTGAGTGGTGCCACTCCCATTTCCACCCCTTGATTCCTGGACCCATGAATCCTGGTTATGGGAGAAACAGCACCATATAGAGGACACTGATGCAGAGCATACACAGCCTCCTGGAGAACACTGCCCCAGCCCTGCAAGGTATTGCCACTTAGTTGGCATTGTAATTGAGATTTCAAAAGGCCTTTCCACGGTTCTATTAATCCATCTGCTTCAGGGTGATGGGGAACATGGTAAGACCAGTGAAATCCATTGGCATGTGCCAACTCCCACAGATCATTTGCTGTGAAATGGGTTCCTTGACCAGAAGCAATGCTCTGTGGAATACCATGGCAGTAGATAAGACATTCGGTAAGTCTGTGGATGGTAGTTTTGGAAGAAGCATTGTGTGCCGGAAATGCAAACCCATAGCCAGAGTATGTGTCTATTCCAGTTAAAACAATTCACTGTCCCTTCCATGGTAGAAGTGGCCCAATGTAGTCAACCTGCCACCAGGGAGCAGGGTGGTCACCTCGAGGAACGGTGCCATATCTGGGGCTGAGTGTGGGTCTCTGCTGCTGGCAGATTGGGCATTCAGCAGTGGCTGTAGCCAAGTCAGCCTTGGTGAGGGGAAGTTCATGTTGCTGAGCCCATGCATAAAATCCATCCCTGCCTCCATGGACACTTTGTTCATGAGCCCATTGAGCAATGACAGGAGTGGCAAAGGAAAGAGGCTGAGCATTAGCCACAGAGCGGGTCATCTTATCCACTTGATTATGAAGCTATTCCTCTGCTGAAGTCACCCTCTGTTGAGCATTCATGTGGGACACAAATATGTTCATGTTTTTTGCCCACTCAGAAAGGTCTATCCACATAGTACTTCCCCAGACCTCCTTGTCACAAATTTTCCAATCATGTTCCTTCCAAGTCCCTGACCATCCATTCAAACCATTGGCAACAGCCCATGAATCAGTGTACAAACGTACCTCTGGCCATTTCTTCTTCCAAGCAAAATGAACAACTAGATGCACTGCTCGAAGCTCTGCCCACTGGGAGGTTTTGCCCTCACTGCTATCCTTCAAGGATGTCCCAGCAAAGGGCTGCAGTGCTGCAGTTATCCACTTTCTGGTGGTACCTGCATATCGTGCAGAACCATCTGTAAACCATGCCCGAGTTTTCTCATCCTCAGTCAACTGATTGTAAGGGACTCCCCAAGAGGCCAAAGCTTTGGGCTGGGAAATGGAAGGTAACATGGCATGTGTGGTGACCATGGGCATTTGGGCTACTTCCTCATGTAACTTACTTGTGCCTTCAGGAACTTCTCGAGCCCTATCTCGTACATACCACTTCCACTTTATTATGGAGTGCTGCTGTGCACGCCCAACTTTATGGTTTGGTGGGTCAGACAATACCTAGCTCATGATAGGCAACTCAGGTCTCATGGTAACTTGATGGCCCATGGTTAAGCATTCAGTTTCTACTAAGGCTGAGTAGCAAGCCAAAAGCTGCTTCTCAAAAGGGGAGTAGTTATCTGCAAAGATGGCAAGGCTTTGCTCCAAAATCCTAAGGGTCTGTGTTGTGATTCCCCTATAGGGGCTTGCCAAAGGCTCCAGACAGCATCTCTATTTGCCACTGAAACTTCCAGCACCATTAGAT
>JAQZBX010092781.1:0-12235 GCA_029593785.1 Cabassous unicinctus
TTTTTTTTTTTTTATGGATGATATCATTGTTATAACTGTTATACAGATAGTAAAATATAGCAACTAAAATTTTTCAGTGGTTTACAGTATAGTTTACAATTTGGACTGTACAGTTTAATAATTTTTGATGATATTTACCATGTCCCCTTCAAAGCTTTTTTGAACGGCTTACAAAACTTTGCCTTAGCCTTCACTTCCTGCTTGCACTGAGTCTAGATATCATCCAGAAGTGAAAGTTTAGGCCCTTCTCAGGTGTTTTCTGAGCATGCATCCTGACCTGGGGATGCATTCTAAATTCCCCAGTAAAAATGGGAGCTTTTGAATGTCCTAATTTCCCAAAGAAACTCTCTCTCCAACTTTTCCTCCCAGGCTTTCTGGGCTCTTTTGTATGCCTCAGCTGTAATCATTTGTCCCAGGAACCTGTTCATTTGCCTAAAATGTTTTCGAGGAGTACCTGCTGCTTTTCCACCTTGAGTTCTGAGTTAGGTGCAATAAAGACAAGTACCTTGAATCAGTATTTCAGATAGGCCTCACACATGTTAGAACAGACAAACACAACTCTTTGTGAATACCATCTTGTGCTGCTCCTTCTAGAACCAGCAAGCAGGGTCCTACACTGGGAATGCAGGCTGACATCTTCATGGCCACCGCTACGCTGGAAAGGAGGTTGGGGTAAGGAAAAATAAAATTGCCACAATGCTTCTTTACCATTTTTTAAGTTGCCTTTTTCTTGATTGAGTTTGGTTGATATAAACCTTTGATGGTTTTTCAGAGTTGTGACAAAGTGAACCTGGTGACACTGCTTGATATTTTAATGTTGCTGTGGAGGGTCAGATGCTTGAAGATGCCTACTCTGCCATATTCTCTCTGGGTGTGTTATGCTTTGCAATAAAAAGCTTTTAACAAAATGGAGGTGAAACAGATATGTCAAAATATTGAAAGCTACTCAAAAATGACAGAAGTTTGGTAAATGAAAATGGGAATGAGTTGGCTGAAACAAGAAATAAATTCATGGGATAGAATTGGCTATAAACATGACTGGATCCAGGGATTCTGCTGATGACACCAAGACTGTCTTTTTATTCTCTATCTATAATCCCTGACTTGTTCTTTGTTTTTCTCTCTTGTAGGTTCTTCACAAATGGTGGGTAGGACAGATACAAGCAGCTCCAGGTTTTCATCTTCCATGTAGCTAACAATTCCAAAATGCTGGGGAGGGGCTGTGATATGATTTGCTTGGGTTTGGATTACATGCCCTTCCTTGAACTAATCATTGTCGTCAAGGGTGTAAGATATTCCAACATGCCAGATCTGTGCCACATGCCCACTTTGTGAGTGCGGAATTGGGAAGCATTGGTTCCACCCAAACCACAAGAACACGCTTTACAGCAAGAGACGAGAAATTCTGGCTTGAAGAGGGAGAGAGAAAGAGGGCACACAAAATTATAGTTACCTCATATATATTTGATTATGTCTTTTTCCAACTCTAAATTCTTCATTGGCTCATACTGCCTACAGAATGAAGTAAAGATTCATTGCATGGCTTTTAATAATCCTTCATGTTCTATTCCCAGTGTACTGGTACAGCCTTACCTAATTCTTTATTTTCACATATTCTGTTTCTGTAACAAAGAAATACCTGGGATGCATGTGAAACTTTAAAGAGGCCTCAGATTTTACCTTGCACATGTTAATTTGGACTGCTCTAGGTTCTCCATTATCATCCCATCCACATGACCTGGGTTATTGTTCCACTCTGTAAATCTCAATTTGCTCCCATATCATTTCTGGAAAAGCCCAACTTGCTGAAGAAGTTGTGAAACAAAGTTATTTTATTTTATTATACTTTATTAGATAATTGATTGTCCGTAGGTTCAAGTATTGTAGCTCCTAGATCAACTTCACTACCAATCAAAAATTAATGAATATTCTTTACACAGCTCTGGTTTTCCAGTTGGGATAAAAAGATAGCAAAATCATATTCAATTCTGAGATATACAAGCATTATTACTTTGTTAATAAAGCATAGTCATTTTGAGTCTTAGGAAATTAACAAATGTCAATATTAAGTTTCTTTCATGTCTTTTTTAAGCCAATATATGTGTACTTCAAAGTTGAGGTTTTCTGATTTGAGAATCTTTATAATTGTGAACTGGAATACTTATGGTAGGTAAATCTCTAAAATTATTTATATGAATAAAAGACTATTCTGAAGACCCATGTATGTTTATGCTGCCTTCTTCTCAATCACAAAAAGCCACTGGATGATAATAAGGTAAGTGAAAACCCAAGTTAAAGCGTTAAGAATTTCAATTCACCTTCCTTCACCCTTCATAATTATGCCCATTTTCATTCCTCTTCTTAAAAAAGATCAAATAAGACAATCAAGAAAAACTTCTGACAGATAGATTTACTTCTCCATTACGCTGGAATATCTACTCTTCTCAGAGTTGGCTGGTCACAAATGGAATGAGATGCTTCCTGAGAAACTTCTGGATCTCCTTCCAGGAATGTTCCTGTGCAGCTGCATGTGGGATCACTTCTCCTCCCCAACATATGATGAAGGGGCTCTTGGGTATTTGGGAGGCATAGCACAGTGGGGTATAAGGAGGATCTATCAGGTGACCTGCCTGAGGGTAAGAGAGCAGGGTCCAGTTGTTCTTCCCATTTCTCTTCAGTTGCTCTGTGGCATGCTTGGCATGTGTTTTGCTGTTGACATTCTTATCTCCTTCTCCCACAATGAAGAGGAAATGTCCCTGGGCCTTTTCAATGGGGAGGAGAGAAGGCAAACTGGCCTCAGCTTGGGGGTCACATATAAGGTCATGAACATTTAAGAGCCCCAAGGCATGCACGGAAAGGAGCTCTGGAGAATAAGGCGATGGCTGAATGGTCAGATCATGATACTTGAGTGGCTCACCGCTAACAATGGTAGGTGCATTAATCATGACTGTGGCTGTGACTTGTTTCAAATTGATAGCCATAGCGAGGGCAATAGTAGCTCCCTTACTTATAGACACCACCCCCACACCTGGGCCGGAGACCTGAAAAAGAAATGGAAATAATTAGGCAATTCTCTTCCTCATTTAGCATACTCTACAGCACTAATAATGAAAGTGTAAGTAACAATGGATTGTGCTGAACCATTTTCTTCTGTTCTATAACTCTGAAAAACATATTGAATTTTACTAATAGTTCTCCAACAACTTGACCATCTCTGTCGACTGCCAAATATGTATTCAGCACTCTTCTATGTGTCAAGTGTAAAAAGTCCCAAAGGAATTCCAGCACAGTAGATAAGACAAGGAAAATGGGCACAAAACAAATCTGAACACCAGTTATAGGGAAATTATGTGATAACAGTCGTTACATTAACTCAGCTCTCTAGATCATCAGAGGAAAGGCATCGTGTTGGAAAAGAAATAGAATGAATTTGAAATTAATAGGATGGAACGTGAAAAGTCAATCAGAGGAATCCTGAGTTGCTATGATAGGAAACAGAGAACCAAGGGAAGGAAGAGGTTTTCAGTGATGCTGGGGCAGGTGGTCCCTCTTAAATATAACAGACAGATGAAGGGGGAATGCGAAAATACAGAATCAGAAATATTTTCAGACTCCTCTAAACTTTGTCTTCCACCATCATTGCCTGGTATTAAAGCACCCTTCTTTGTAGATGACGCGCCTTGTGGGGATTGAAAATAGAGAGATAAAAGACACAATTCCTTGTCCTCAAGGAATTCACTGCCAGTTGGAAGAAACTGTAGAAAAAAAATAGAATTGCTCTAAGTGCTATAAAGCAGAAATGCACCAGAGTACACATAGGACAGGCATCTAATTCAGAGGATATGGCCAAGAGTAAAGAGAGTGTTTTAGAAGAGATGGCAGGTGCTTAGATATTTTAGGAAGGAAGGAAAGGAGGGGGGAGGGAGGGAGGGAGGGAGGGAGGGAGGGAGGAAGGAAGGAAGGAAGGAAGGAAGGAAGGAAGGAAGGAAGGAAGGAAGTTGGAACGGGAATGGCACTCTTGGCATAGTATGGCAGACACTGGGCTGACCACCCAGAAGCCAATACCTGCTTTTCAATTATACGCAGGTTTTATTCTATTTCTGGCTTTCGCCAGTGTACCACTTCCTTTTATAATCTCTGCCCAAAGCTGGTCGCAAGAAATTTAAAATCAATAGACAAGTTCCTAAAATTAACAGGTGGAACTATAAGGCTTGTCACCCCACAGAAGGGAGAGCTTGGTGTAGCATGGGGCAATTTTACTCAGTAATTAGCTACATGACCAGCTCTATGAAAAGTGGTGTTGCTTCTAATCTATAAAATGACATCATTGGATTTGTTGACGTCTACAGGCCCTTTTATCTTCAGCTTTCTATATTAAAGCCCATGGCTGAAAAGTAGGGTTGTCAGATAAGACACAGGACACCAGTTAAATCTGAATTTCAGATATAGAAAGAATATTTTTAATTGAAGAAATTAAAAATAATTAATATTTTAATTGCATGGATATACTTGTACTAAGACGTCATTCTTTACCTGAAATTCAAATTTAAACTGGGCATCCCATATTTTTATTTGCTCAACCTGGCAATTCTACTTAAAATTTGCCTCTCCTATTTACTCAGCAAAAAGTTAAACATCACAGAAATCATGCAGTAAAAGATGGGTAGTTTTCAGATGCCCCACATATGGGTGGCAACAATGGCAAAAGCCACGCAGCAAGTGTAAGGGTAGCCTGTTTCTTAAGAGGGAAATCATATAACCTCTTTGTTTCCCATTTAAGCCAAAGGAGTATCATGGCGATGTTATAGTGATGTGATCACATTATTAAAATAGTATATTCCTATTTATTAAGTTATGGACAACCTCTTTTATCTCTTCTCAACCCCTGCCTTAGTTTCCTAGGGCTGCCATAACAGCATACCACTTTGTTGGTGGTTTAAAACAACAGAACTGTATCATGTCTAAGTTCTGGAGACTAGAAGTCTGCAATCAAGATGTCAACAGGACACTGCTTCCTCTCAAGTCTGTAGGGGAGAATCTGCTCCATGCCTGTCTCCTGGCTTCTGACGGTGGCTTGCCGGCCATCCACAGCATTCTTGGACTCAGTCAGCAGTAGTGTTCTCCCCTCTGCCTGGGTCCAAATTTTCTCTTCTTATAAAGACTTATGTCAGCCTAGTGGCCCACCCTACTCACTATAACCTCATTTTAACTTGCCTAATTCCAACTGTGACGACCCTCTTTCCGAATAAGTTCACATTCAGAGGTACTGGGGATTAGGACGCCACCATAGCTTTGTAGGGACACAATTCAATTCCTAAGAACCACCAATATGACATATCGAAGCTTTGTTGCCCATTGAATCAGGAACTCATTTTGATGAGACTTACAGAAGCGGAGAAGGAAGAAAATAAGAGAAGGTATTATGTGACATTGCTGTATTTTCCTGTGTGGTTTCTAACCTTCCGACTGGTTAAACATCAGATTGTTTAGCAACAGTTCCTACAAGCTGAAATTGTGACTACTCAACAATGTGCCTCTTGAAAAAAACAACAACTCCAAAATCATGTAAAGTAGCTATATCTTTTAGGTGTATACAATTGAGTTTAGAGGTAGAAGCGGCCTTGTATCAATATACAAGTAAGACAGGTAAGACCTCCCTCAAGACTCTGAAGTTATCTCAAGGAAAATGGAATAACAAAGGCATAAAATGTGATTCCACAAAGCAGGGGTTTGAACCCCAGCAGCGACATCTACTACATCTTCTAGTTGTGTGACCTAAAGCTAATTTCCTTTTTCTTTCTGGGACTTAATGATAGATTCTATGAATTATGCAAACTTTAACATGTTATTCCATAGTACTACCTACCTCACAAGGCTGCTTCCAGTGAAGAGAAAATGAAATAAATATGCAAAGCACCTAGCAATGGAAATGACATAGAGCAAATGGAAGCTATTTTATTCTTGTTGTTTTAGTTACTGCTGTGTTGGTTTTGTTCATTTATTCAGCTATTCAAAAGTATCAACTGATCCAAAGATTTTTCTGGGTTCTCAAGGGACATCAGTGAACAAAACAGGAGGAAACAGGTCACAAACAATAAACAAGTAAGTAAATTAGATTATATTCTGGAAAGGGTTAAGACAAAGTAGGGTGAGGCGAGGGGGACTGAGAGTACAGGAAGTCGTGGGATAAGGAAATGGAGGCAACGTGCAGCGGTGTGCACGGTGATCAGGGTAGACGTCGTTGAATAGGTTACAGTTAAGCACATGACTTTAAGGAAAATAAGAAGCTAACCAGGGAAACGGATGTGGCTCGAGCAATTGGGCTCCCGTCTACCATATGGGAGGTCCAGGGTTTGATTCCCAGGGCCTCCTGGTGAAAGGCAAGCTGGCCTGTGTGGCGAGCTGGCCTGATCAGGAGAGCTGGCACAGCAAGATGATGCAACAAAAAGAGACACAGAAGAGAGACAATAAGAGATGCAGCAGACCAGGGAGCTGAGATGGCGCAAGAGATTGAGCAGCCTGTCTCCCACTCCAAAAGGTCCCAGGATCAGTTCCTGGTGCCACCTAAAGAGAAGACAAGCAGAAACAGAAGAACACACAGAGAACAGACAGCAAGCGCAAAGCAATGAGCGGGGCACGGGGGGGAATAAATAAATAAAAATAAATCTTAAAAAAAAATAGACAACGTTTCTATTTGGCAGCAAGGAATTGCGGGGGTGTGACAGATGCACTAACGGCCAAGGGAACACCACAATGAATGGTCTAAAGCAAGGAGGTTGCCATCCTGGCTGGACTAGCAGGAAACCAGTGGAACTAAAGCTGAAGGAGTTGGGGAAACTAAGAGGAGCGCTCAGAGAGGTAACTTAGCTTCGTAAGAACTTTGATTTTTACTCTGGTGAATGAGGAGCTTCTGCAGGGTTTTCAGCAAAGGAGTTATGACACCTGATTTGCATTTTCAAAAAATGATACCAGATGCCGTTTGGAATGCAGGGGCCTATGAAGCAGGGAGAGTAGTGAGGTGACGATTACAATGGCCCCAACAAGGGTCCTAGTGGCTCACACCTCAGCAGGAGCAGTAGAAGTGGTCAAAAATTGTTAGTCTTGTTCCTGCCAGGGTCAGAAAGACAATTCTGGCAGCTGATACTCTCTGTCTCTACGATAACCTGTCATTTTTACAATGAATTTTGTAATCACTAAATCCTGCTCATGCTAATATGGCAAGCCTGATTATATTTGGGGGATGCTTGCTTGAAAAAAAGATGTGGTACTAATACTTAATTTAACTTTGATCTATTCTTGCTAACAAAGCAAGGTTAATATTTAGGCAACTGGCTTAGAAAAATATTAGGCATATATTTGAAGATCCAAAGAAGGTTTATGGATTAGAAAGATCAACAATATGAGATTTAGAGACTCTCAAGAACTAAAGATTCAGACCCAGGCTCCAATAAAATTAGATTAACTGTTGAGTGTGATGATGAGAAGATAAAAATAATAATTAATGTTTATAGAATGGTAACAACATACTGGTAATGGTTCCAAGCTAAGTATGGATAAGGATTGGCTCCCTTAATTTTTGAATAACTCTATAAAGTTGGAAGTATCCCTATTTTATTATTCTCTCCACCTCTATTATAATCTTATTTTATACTCAAGGAAACTAAGACTTAGAGAATATAAGTAATTTGTACAAAGTCACAAAACCAATGAGTGGGGGGCCAGAAATAAAACATAATCCAATGAGTAGTGTGACCACAAATTAAACATACCAAGTTTTGTCTGAATTCAAGTTTTGTCTGAATTTGTCTGAATTCTAGAGCCTATTCCTCTAGACACCAAGCTGGAAAATTGCTAACCTTCCTATGCATTTCGTCTTTCTGAACAGAAAACACTAGAAATAAGAATTATACCATCAACTAAGGATGCATTTGGAAAAAGACCTTGACCAAAAGGAAGAAGTATTAAATACAAATGAGTTTTTATGGCTAAGAGATTTCAAAGTGAGTCAGGAGTTCATTCCAAAGGTTAGGGTTATGCACATCTCAGCAGGATCTCATTGACTGCCACAGTAAACAGTGCCTCAAACAACAGGACTCCTAAGGGCTCTAGAGACATCTAGACACTATAAGCAGGGCAGACAATCTCAGGAATTTGGCACCCTGTCAGGGGGCCTTACTTTGGAATATATGTTCCCCAATGTAACAGAGTTAGACTCATTTATAATTTCCCTACACATGGCTCTCCTGCCCTTTTTATTTGAACCTATACTTAGCACTATACTCCTTAAATATATGTCCCAGAGACTTAAATCTTTGGTCTGTTCATGTGCTGGTTGAGCACTGACTCTCAGCAGACTTGCAGCCAACACCTACTCTCCAGTTCATCAGACTCGCCCAGGCCTACTAACAAAAGGATGATGATGGACAATGCCCATCCCAAAAAACAGAGAGTATCTACAACTGCAAACAAGACAGTTCCATCCATCTGCCCCATGGGATCTAAGCCCCCTCTCAGTCAGAAACAGAGTGGGTATCACCATCCCCAAATCCTCAGGATTGAGAAATGAACAAAAAAGGGAGGAATGCAACTATGGACTAAAGTAGACATTAATATTCTAGTAATGGAAGAACTTGTATCATTGATATAAAGGCAGTGGCCACCAGAGGTTCTGAGGGGAGGGAGAGGGAAGAATAGGTGTAACATGGGGCAATTTTGGGACATTGGAATTGTCCTGCATGACATTGCAATGACAGATACAGGCCATTATATATTTTGTCATAACCTACAAAATTGTGTGGGACAGAGTATAAACTGTAATGTAGACTATAGACCATGGTTAGTAGCAATGCTACAATATGTGTTCATCAATTGTAACAAATGTGCCACATTAATGAAAGACGTTGTTAATAGGGGAAAGTGTGGGGGGTGGTGGTGAGGTATATGGGAATCCCCTATATTTTTGATGTAATATTTATGTAATCTAATGCTTCTTAAAAAAAAAAAAAAAGAATTATGCCATAAGAATGGACATGTGCATAATAGAGGCTCTTGGTCACCAAGATGGAATCATACTTGAAGGACAAATATTCCATTTAATAAGAAAAAGGGACTGAAATCTATTAAAGAGAAAAAATTACCTTAGGATGTTGCAAAAGAAAGTCGACAGCTTCTTCAAAATACTCCAAATCCAACTGGGAGGACATGTCTTCATTGTTAGAGTAAGCCAAGGCCAAAGAAGCAAAGCCACGACTGGCCAAGAGGCTGACCCGGAATTTGACCGGGCCACCCAAACCACCATGTAAATCAATTAGCCCCGGAAAAGGGCCTTCTCCTGGGGGAAAAAAGACTGGATTTTATATGACTAGAAAATGAATAAAAGAAATGAAATATTGAAAATAAAGAAAAGGAATGCATCTCAAATCTTGGTGCCAAACAAAAGCTCCAGCATTTTCAGCTTTAAATCTGGTGCAGAATACCTATTCATTATATCATGAAAGCAATATCCAGAAGCTTGACTGGACTACCATGTATACTTCTCTAAAGGCAAGGAAAATGGGGGCTCCCAAATGGTCCACTTGTGTGGACAAGTGGTATAAGAAGCCTAGTTTCTTAACCTGCAAATAGTACACAAAGCACCTCAGTAAGAGAAAGAATCTTTGAAATCATATGCAAATTAGAGTGTGTATTTATTTACATTTGCCTTTTTTGGGGAGGGGTGATCCATAAATATAATCAAATTCCCAAGTCATCTGACCCAGAAATTGCTATAAAATTATGATTTTGTTTCAGTCCCGAAATAACAGTGTTCTACTGAACTTATCTGGCCATCCAGTGACAGTCTCTACCTGAGAAGATATAGATGATGTAACATAAATATTCTGGTCTCTCACTGCTGTCAAAATATAGTGAAAATTGAAGTTGGCTGAGATTTTCCACTCCTGCTAGCTATATTGGGAGATTCTTTTCAGAAGAAAGCAGAGCTCCTGGCATTAAAAGTGAATTCTGATGCAGTGTGTTGAAGTATCCCATTCAATTCTAAATGGCTTTAAGTAAGGATGACTGGTCCCAGTAATGTCGCAAAGGGGAGTATAGAAAGTTTTCTAAAGAATGCTGTTATTATTATCTTAAGTTGCAAAAAAGAAGAAAGAGAAGTCGAGAAGAAGAAGGAGGAGAAAGGAAATATCATGGTGACTATATTGATTTAGGACTATTTTCAATATATGATTAGGAATGATTTTTCATTCGTATTTCAGACTTCAATGCAAGCATTTTCCTTCCTAATATAACAAAATTACAAAATAGTGTTGTGCAAATAATAATTAAACTAGCTTCTCTGAAAAGTTCTGAGGAGTAAATAAGACTTCAAAAAGCAAATCTTTATTTGTGCTATAGTCAGCTTTAAGGAAAGATATACAAAGAGGATACCCCCTCTTCTAAGAGACAAAAGCATTTGAGTTCCTCATCGGGGGAATGGCAAGCTACAGTGCATATTCAACTTGTCAAAATGTGCTTCCTTGTATTTCCCAATGAAATGACTGAAGTAGGAATCCCAGCAGTCACCGCCTGTGAAGATTCACTGTTGGCATATCCTAAACCAGAACATCATCCTAAGATGAAATATTAGACCCTAGGATATCCTAGTTTTGAACTGGTGTGAGAGAATGGGTGTAAAGCAGGCTTTGTCATTTATTTCTTGATCTCTGTATCCAATAAACTGGGATGCTGTATTTCCTCACAAAGTATTTGTTGTCATTTGAAAACACTGAATTTTTTCTGCCCTAGAGACTTGGGCAGGAAGAGTCTGTATAGGCTAGCCTTGAATCTCTCCAGCTGTTGTTGGAGAGGCCATCTATAACTCCACCATCACCATGGTCCACCTCTAATTCTTCCCTTCTTCCATCTCCTCACAACTTCTAGTTGTGGACTTTTTGGAAAAATGAAAAAAATACATTCTGGTGTGGTGCTAGCCACATCCAGGTCAACATACATGTCTAAAAGCAGAGGTTTCAGAGCCCTAAAATCTGAGCTTGCTGACGGCTTCTTCTGAAAAATTTACTTTGCTTCATTAAGCTTTCAGTAATCACTCATACATATGTAGATATTTATTTCACACAAATTATTGGGATGTGAAGAATATGGTGAGATACTTTTTGTGTTCCGGGAAGCTCTACTTGGAAGCATGCTGTGCTGTAATTTCTGGAATATTTTCTGTAATTTATAATTTAGGAAACTTTATACACCCCCTTTATTTGTTGGAATTTTTCCGATTATTGTGTCACAAGCTTATATAATGTGGCTTTATGCCAAAATTCAAACTCAGATGTGGCTGAGCCCCACAAGAGTTAGAACATGGCATCATTCTAATAAAGTTCTTATGCGAATATTCTCGCTGTCCTGAGTTTGTGATAATCAGGGTAGGCTAAATATTCACTATATTAGAAACCATGCATGTGTCCCCAGACCTAGTTTTTCTCCCTAGGACTGGTTTTTGAATGCTGGTGATAAACTAAACCTGATTTATTATATGACCATCCTGTATGGGAAAAAACTGTGACTTTGGGTATCTTTGGTCAACCTTAAGAGATATAACAGGGGGACGGATGTGGCTCAGGTGGTTGGGCATTCATGTCCCATATGGAGAGACCTGGGTCCGATCCCCGGGACCTCCCAGTAAAAATTAAAAAAAGAGAAATATAGAAGGCACGTGGGCCACTAGGCCCCATGTGCGGGTGAGCCGTCAGGCCCCGAGAGCCACACAGCAAGACGATGACGTAACAGGAGAGTGACACTAGGGAGAGCCAAGAAGAGACATGCAGAAAAACCAGGAACTAAGGTGGCACGGGCAGTAGGACGCCTCTCTCCCACATCGAAGTTTCCAAGGATCGAATCCCAGTGAAGACAGGAGGAGAAGGATGAGAAGAGAGGGCAGGAAATGGACACAAAAACAGCAAAAACGGGGAGGGTGGGGGTGGCTAAAAATGGATAAAAGTAAATAAATAAATAAATCCTTAAAAAAAAGTATAGGGGAGTAAGATACGGACTATAGTTAGTAGTAATACTTTGACAATGCTTTCATAATTTGTTAACAAATGTTTCACAGCAATGCAAGGTGTTTGTGGTGGGGTGATGTGTGGGAGCCCTGTATGATGTTATGCATGTTTGTTTTGTGGGTTCACGGTGTTTGCTGAACACTTGTGGTTTGTGTATGTTCATGTATGAATGCTATACTTCAATA
>JAQZBX010092782.1:0-12236 GCA_029593785.1 Cabassous unicinctus
TCATAGAAATAATACAGGAAAATTTCCCCAAATTCTAAGACATGAATTTCCAGATTAAAAGGCCCACCAAGTCCCCCCTCTCCCCACAAAGTGAGAAAATACACTTATATCAAGGCATATTGTAAAACTTCAGAAGCCAGAGGACAAAGAGAAAATCTTAAATGCCTCCAGAGAGACAACCCAGAATACATACAGAATCAAAATGCTGCTTTGGACTTCACAACAGCCATACTGGAAGCTAAACTGAATTGGGGCAGTGCCTTTAAACTTCTGAGGGAAAATGATCACCCATCCATATTTCCATATCCAGCCACAATACCAAGCCAGTATATGAGTAGAATAGATATTTTCAGTAATGAAAGGCTTCAAAATTCTACTTCCCATGTAAGAGAGAGAGAGAGAGAGAGAGAGAGAGAGAGAGAGAGAGAGAGAATATAGGGTTCAGGACATAGATAATCCAATAGAGGAGAGATCATAAAGAGTTCCCTTGAGGATGGTTATGAGAGATACTAGGCAGACAGTGAGTGGCCGGCAGAAAGTACAACCAGCTTAGCCTGGAGCATTTTAGAAAGTTTAAAAGAGATATTCCTAAAAAGATGAAAATAATAGAATACTGGATGTGCCTGTGCATATTGAGAAGAAATTCAGATAGTTGGAGAAAGTTTGGGAACAAATTAATGCTAATACATAGAAAACTAAGCAAACATAAAAAAAAGAAAATTAGTAACTCCAGAAAACAAAAGTTGTATAAGAAAGGAATACTGATCATGGTATCACCAAAAGAATCATTGCCTCTGGGGACCAGGGTTTAGAGGGAAAGAGGAGAGGAGCAAACTGTTGTTTTTCAAAATAAACCCTATAGAACTATTTGCTGATGTATAATTTAGCTATGCATAGCTTTGATAAAATATATGGTATTAAGTAAAAAAAAATAAGAGAAATATTAGTGGTCAGATTTGGGATATGTGTATAGTTGATGGCTTTTGCTAGTAGATTGGATATGATGTAGGAAAAAAAAATCCAATTTTTAGGGTACAAAGGAAAAATTCCTCTTATTTTAAGGAACTATTTTTGTTTGTCTATGTCATATTAATTTTCTCTTCTGCTTTAAGTGGGGGTAATTGAGGGATCTCAGGCCCTCAGATTCATAGCTGTGGCAAGATGGGATTAGAATTATGTGTCAGATGTAAATTAAATTAAGGTCCAGTCAGTTCTCTTCAGGTGTGTGTATTAAAGAAAAGAACAGATAAATTTAACATGATGGGCAGTAAAGCAAATGCTGCTCTTTGTAATATAAAAAGCTTGAGGATGATGATGAACGTTGATAATTTGATTTTTGTGATAATCAGAATGATCTCTTTCCCTTGCCTTGAATTTTTAAGACAAAAATTTACCCATGTTCAGAAAAGACTACAACTGCTTCAGTACCCTCTTCTCATTGCAAAATAAATGTGCCACCCCACTCCTGCCACCTCTGCAGGCCAACACACTCATTGTTTGCTTGGGTACATGCCCTGGTAAATGAGTGAATGATCCTTGTGCCGCTGAAGATGGGGGAAAGAGGGCGTTAGAGGAGCAGTGAAGGAAGAGTGTTGATGGCATGGCCTCAAAGTTTTGTGGGAGAGAGCCAGAGGCCTTATTACGAGTTCATCGGGAAACTTAACTTTCTGTTAAATTTAAAATAAAGGAACATGACTCACACTATGAAGTTTTTCTTGGGTGGTTTGTACGATATCTGAACATCATTCTACTACAATACTCCTGAGATTTTCTGCTGCCCAAAATATTATGAATAGATGTGCCACACTGTCAGTTCAGTGAACTCACTCTTGACTTTGATCTTGAGACTGGTACACTTAATCTTATTAACATAAATAAGATGATTTCCAATTGTGTTTTTATTGTATAGTTTAACCTCTGGTATATGTAAGGACATGAAAAAAGTTATTCAAAATGGTTCCCTAAATATAATAGGTAAATATCTAAGTATGTAAATATGCAGCCCAAGTGCTGTTAAAATTTGCTTTACAGGCAGCCAAGAACAATCACAGTCATTATCAGAAAGTTTAGATCTGGTCAGGCACAGCCTCTGTCTGCCTTTCTAAAAGATGAATGGAAGCAAGATATATTTCTCTTAGCATCATTGGAATGAACTATCAAAGCTTATGTTTAATAGGTAGTTATCTCTCAATACAAGTGTGAATAGGGCAGTATTCTTGTGTTATATGTATTTATAAAGTTACTATTTTACTTTACTTGGATATGGATGGTATTTTCTCAAGTCAGATATAACAACTGAGTGATTGAAATAGAGAATAAATATTTTGAAACAGACTTGCTTCCCTTTTACTTCCTACCTCTTTATGTAGTTTTTTTTTTCTTTTCCTTTACTTTCCTTCTCCATCTCTCCCCTCTCCTCTCTTCCCTTCTCCTTTTTCCCTTCTTCTCTTTTCTTCACTCTCTCTTTCTCTTCCTCCCTCTCCCTGTCTCTGAATTTTAGAAATCCTGCTTACAAGACCTTAGGATTCAGCTTCTTCCTGAGCAGGCTTACATGCTGTTCACCCCAACTGGGAATCTTTCTTTTTCAAATCAAATTTGAAAACCATGATATTTGCGCTCCGTTATATATATGTATATTTAGCTGTCTGGATAATGGTTCTTTGGTCTAAACACAATTTCAAGTGTGATATTGGGAGTTGAAATTCAAGAATAAGGATTAGATAATAATTTCTGGTTTCTCCCAGATCCCAGAATTTTTGATATTCTGATTTATCTTCACCATTCTAACAGGAATACCAAGGACCTGTTCTAAAATGGTTGTGCATCTTGCCAGTTTTTTTACTTAAATGTGATTAATCCTTGGACCCTGCTAACAAATAATCTCGTCTACTGTTTAATTGCATCTTAAATTTGAGTGTTTTCTCACATTCTTCTCTACCCCAAGTTTAGATATATTTAATATAATTTTGTAAAGTAGGTTCCTAGAGCCTGACTGATGTGTTTGGTCATTTCAGTTGTCTTTTTTTAAAAAAATATGTTTTCATTGGGCCAGCAGGGATAATTAATACCTGAAGAAATAGGTCTTTTGTGAAATTTGCAAAAGAACTTACTGTAACATCTTATAAATAGAAGAGTTCTGAAATATAAAATTTTAAAATCAAAGAGAAATTAGCACCAGTCAAAGCTACTTTTACTTTAAAAAGAAAGAGTCTAAGAAAGTAGATCAGATGTTATCAGGGGCTGGGGGAGGGGAAAATGGGGAGTTATTGCTTAATAGGTACAATGTTTCTGTCTGGGGTGATGAAGTAATTTTGTTAATGGATGGTGGTGATGATAGCACAATATTGTAAATGTAATTAATAACAATGAATTGTACACATAAACATGATTCAAATGGCAAATATTATGTTATATATGCTATCACAATAAAATAAAATTTATAAAAAGATTGAATCTGATTATATTGGTTATAAGAAAGTTTTGAAATAGTGGTCTAAGAATTTACATCCTTTAGTAGACCTAGGATTGGGAGAAAGGAGACTGGTTCCAATGCTGACACTCTCAAGGACCCTAGGCATTTACTTATTATGTACTTGATTTGTACTAATTGCAAACTAGGAGAAGCAATGCCTGACACTATCTTTGTCATGCAGTTGTAGTGATAATATAGGTGTCTCGAGAATACAGAGCAACAATCTACTCTCTTTCTGAAAATTTCTAGAGAGAGTAAGCTCATATCCTTTCTTAGTCATCTTTTTTAAAAAAATGTATTTTTATTACAGAAGTTGTGAACTTACAAAACAATCATGCACATGTGTAGAATTCCTAAACACCATCCCTTCACCAACATACCACACCGTTGTGGAACATTTGTTACAGATTATGAGGTAATGTCCTCAGACTATTACCACTAACTATGGTCCATAGCTTACATTGGGCATATTTTTTACATACCCCTCTGTTATTAGCACAGTACATCTTTGGCATTGATGCAAGAATATTACAGTATTGCTTTAACTATAGTCCATAGGTTACATAAATTGTATTTTTCCCATGCTTCTCCACATTCCCATCACCCTGCAATAGTGACATATCCGTTCTGGTTCACAGAAGGACATCCTTGCATTTGTACTATTAACCTCAATTCTCATCACCTCTAAGTCAAGTCTTTTTTTAATAGAAAAACTCATAGAGTATCTTTAGTAGTAAAGAGTTAGCTTTGGAGTTAAGAAAGTTGGGTTAAATCCTGGAACTCTCATATATAATGTGACTGGGCACATTACTTAACTAACTCTGAGTTTCCCTTCTTTATGAAGGTCAAATAAGATAATGTATATAAAGTGCTTAATACTGTCCCACACATAGCAAGTGCTTAATAAATATGGTATTTTGGACTGTTTTCACATTGAGAGCTATGAATTTTATCAGGCAATTAAAGTCTTCACTTGGGGTAGCTTGGGTAGTGATAGCCTTGTCCAAACTACTGCTCCACCTCTCCATTTCTTATTAAATGATCAAAACTACATTTTTCTGTGAGTGTTTTTCAACAAACTGATTTTGGAAAGTATGAGCCACATTTTTTTGGAGAATTTTTTTTTTTTAATCTCAAAAGGTTTTCCGTATTATTTTCAGTCTTCAGTGTTAAGAAATGAAGGCTTTGTTTTGCTTCCTCACTGACATTAAAGCCATCAAGCAAACATGGGAAAAATATAAGCAATTATATAATATAAATATATATATGCAATAAGAATAAGAATATATATATAAACAATTCAGACCATAGAAATTAGTGAGACTTACATGGTTGCAGAGAGCACTCTTTATTTTGTTATTGGAAATTTGATTTCAGGTTCTTAACTTTTCTACAGTCTCCTCACATAACTACAGAATGCATCCTGTGATTGTGTTTCTTAGTTATTAGCTTGAGATGTGCATTGAGCTCAGTGTATTTTCTCATTGCCTTCTGTGCTAATACTCCTTGGTATGAACAAATCAGTTTATCAGTGTGCTGTACTTTCTTTTCAGTGACCCTAGGACCCTGCCATGTGTGCAGAGTATAATGAAGCCAAGTTTAAAGTTTGGCTCTAGAGCCCTCCAGAAATCCCATGGTGTGCCCTCTGACCTGGGGGAAGCTCTTACAGGCACTGGAGAAACCCAGTTGAGAATTCTTAGGATTGTTGTGCTCTCAGTGAATGCTTTTATCTCGTCTTCTGAAGATGTTTTCTTTACTGAGCACAAAAACTCCATCAAAATAATGTTAAGGAGACTGATATGTGAGGAAATAAAAAGAAACGAAGAAAAGGAAATATTCGAGCATTTTTATGTTCAGGAGGATCAGAGGAATGGACCTAAGGATGATCTGGAAGAGAGAGGAATCTAGTTGTGTGTTTCCACATCCTTATAGATCTCCCTGAGAAAAAGTTTCAGTAGATTGCCCTAAAGTAGTTTTTTTAAAAAAGTTTAGTACAGTGAAATTCACTTTTTTTTGGTGTGCATGCGTTTTAACATGCATAGATTCATGAAACCACCACCACCACAAATAGGACACAGAACATTTCTATCATTCCCCCAGACTTCCTTGTGTTACTCCTTTGTAGCCAGAACTTCTCTCCAACCACAAGTTCTTGCAATCATTGATCTGTTCCATGTCCTAAGGGAAACCTTTTCTGGTATGTCATATAAATGAACTCCAACAATATGTAATCTTTGATACTGGCTTCTTTGATTTAACATAATGCTTTTGAAATTTACCCATGTTGTGTGTTACCAATATTTCGTTCCTTTTTATTGCTGAGTAGTATTCAGTGGTATGGATATACCACAGTTTATTAGCTCATTCATTCATTCATTCATTCATGAAACATTTATTGAGTATTTACTATTTGTAAAGTACTATGGTAGTATTATGGTATATGTGGCAGTTTGATATTATTTATGAATTCCAAAAAGAGATATAGATTATGTATGTAAACTGGTCTGTTCCTCTGTGTGTGATAACCCTTTGATTGTATTAGATTCAGCTGAGACATCTGATTAAATTATGTTAAGATTAGGGCTTTGATTCAAGCACATCATTAGAGTACAACTCAGGGTTGAGTCCCAGCTCCTTTGGTAGGCAGATAAAACAGATTCTCACATGGAAGTAGACACACACAGAAAAAAGACACTGCAGAGGAAGAGAGACAGCTAAATAGACACAGCAGAGGCCCCAGAGAAAGAGAGATGAGTCTGATAGTCTATAGCTGACCTTGTGAAGAGAACAGAGCAGCTGAGCCTGGAAAGAAATGAACCCCGGGGAGAGAGGTGAGCCTCATGTCAGCCTACAGCTGAGATAGGAAGAAGCTGGGACCACTAGAACTGTAAGAGGAAAGAGGAAGGCTGAACCTTCACAGACATTGCCCACCATCTTGTTTCAACACATGGCAACAGACTTTGGATGAGGAAGTACCTTTTATGGTACCTTGAGTTGGGCTCTTTAAGGCCTTATGACTGTAAGCTTTTACCCTAAATAAATACCCTTTATAAAAGCCAGCAGATTTCTGGTACTTTGCATCAGTATCCTTTTGGCTGACTAATAAGTATACAAAACTGAAACACAAAAGGACTTTGTCCTAAAGGAACTTTGTCTTTTAGTGAGAAATGACAAATATATAAAAGTAACAGAAATACAAGGTAGAAAATGGTAAGTGCCATGAATAAAGGTAAAATGCTAAGAGAGTTTAGAAGAATGAGAAATTTTTTACAGTTGTGTGAGATACTCCAGGTTTAGTATTAAGATAGCACTTAAGTTAAATTTGGATGCACAATGTTCCAGTTACTATTGCTGCCTAATGAACACAGGGCACTGTTAAGATGTCTTGTCTCTGCTTTAAGATGTTGGAGCATCAGCTGGAATGACTTGAAGGCAAGGGCAACTTGACAACTGGGGCCTGGAATTATCAAGAAGCCTCTTCAGTCACACATATGGCACCTTGGTTGGGATGACTTGAAGACTAGATCTGCTGACCTGAGTGCCTACATGTGGCCTTTCCTTACAGCATCGCAGCCTCTGTATAGTTAAACTTTTTACTAACAGGGGTCCAAGCGCAAAGTGGAAGCTGCGTCAACTTTTAAAGTCTAGTCTTGAAAGTCACATTGTATTGAGCAAAACAGTTACAAGCCTATCCATATTCAAGGGAAGGAAGGGGTCATAGACACCCATCTCTTGACAGGAAGAGTGTCAAAGAATTTTGTAGTTGTGTTTTAAATCCATTCCACAAGGCCATAGTCTGAATATCTTTCGAGGCAAATGTAGTAATGAAGTAAAAGTACAGAGATGTACAAAAGCTTTGAGAGATGGTCCAAGGTCTCCAGAGTTTCAGCTCATGTCAGATACCTAACCCAAATACATAAGATAAGTTGACCTTTTGAATAGATGGTCACATTGCCTCTCTATCCCCCACCCTCACTTCCACCCCCACCACACACACACATACAAACAAAATCTTTCTAGTCTTCTTTGAATGACTCTTGGAAAACCTATTTCATTGGAAAGGAATTATTCTTCCTCCAAAAATTTGTCCACAAGTGCCTTTGTGTGAATGTTATATTTATCTGTCTTGCTTAATGGTTTGCAAAAGAATTATCTGGAAGGGGGGCACATTCCTATAGTAAGAAAGAAGCACTTGACCAAAATTTTTAAAATGCTTTTTATTCAAACAATACATATGTAGCGTTTTGCTAGATGATTGTTAGGTTTTATCCTTCTATCCTAATGGAGCTTGAATTAATGTTCTTTTCACTGGCCATTGATCATGAAGTACAAGAAAAATATAGGTTGGAAATCATATCCAACAGATAATAGGACTATCAGAAATCTTAGTTATTTATTGTTAGGTGACTTATTGATTGGATATATGGGGAATGTGACATTTCTCTTAGGCTCTTTTCTTTAGTATCTCAGCAGAGAAATGAACCTCAAACTACTCAACCAACCAACCAACCAAACAAAATCCCAGAAGAGTTAAATTTTCTCTATTGAATATGACCACCAACGTATGGCCACTTATGTTATTCCTTTTTCTAGGTCTGTGTGATTCTAAGCTTTAGGGGCTTTATGACCTTTGAAACTGACTCTAATTGGGATGGATTCTTTGTTTCTTCATTAGAAGGTGAATGGATAAATGCCTGCACCAAGATGCCTATGGACTGTAACACTCTGGAATGGGGAGTGTGGGAAGAGGTCAATTAGTAGAGGCAAATTCTTAACTTATAGACTCCTTTCTTCTCTGTTCTTTGTGAGAGGATATTGAACAAAGCAAAGTCAAGGGTTTATACAGTTAGCTGAAAGTTTTCAACTTACTGCATTTTGTTTTGGAAGCTTGCAAAAAAGTTATTCTGTTGACAAGTTCAGTCTACTTTATCTTCCTGACATATCTTTTTTTATTTTTTATTTTATTTTTTTTAATGGAGGTACTGGGGATTGAACCCGGGAACTCATATATGGGAAGCAAGCATTTAACCACTGAGCTATACCTGCTCCCCTCTGGCATACTTTTCTCATTGCATATCTACAGCAATTTAGAACAGCTTTTAGTTTTTATGTTGTGTGTGTGTGCATTTGCGCACACGTGTGCATGCAGAGGGAAAAATTCTCTGTAGATTATGGCACTTGCTTGAGGGAAAGAAAAAAAGTTTGTTGGGTTGTGATGCCTACTTGCTCGTGTATGTGTTTGTTTAAATTCAGAAGTCAGCAAACTATTGAGGCCTCTGAGTTTGGGTACCCATTAAAACAGAACAGATAATGGATTTTTATTAATTTTTAAGTATTTGGAGATTTTTCAAAATTAAGAAATTGTTTTAGAAATCAGAGTGCTTTGTCATGAGATGCTATTATATTTTATGTAAATGAGATGTTATTGAGATTGGGAGTGAAGTAGGGAGTCTGTCTTGCAATGCTAATTGTTAAGATGTGTTCTGTCTTGTAGACCTATGAAGAAAGTGGACTTTGAATCACAGGGGATACACTTGTAGAATACTAGGTGACAAAAGGAAGCTGGGGCAGGTGTATGAAGGGCAGGAACCTGTATAATTTTGACTTGTTCCAGGTAGGTTAGACTCTAGAAAGTAATGTATTTACTGACAGTTTCATGAGGGCATGTCTCTGAATTGATTTTTTCTTTTGCCCCACAGGTCCTAGTATACTGCCTTTACAAAGTAGGCATTCAGGAAATTCTTGTTATGTAATATATACATATAATTTTTTTTTTTTTTTTTTGCAGAGCATTTAGGCATTTAAGTACAGGGAATCCCCATGGATATTCTAAGAGTTTTAAGCTTTTCCTGCTTTGCTTAAGCTATTAATTTTCTAATGAAACCTTTGAGTGTTATATTCAACTTTGATATCTCATGATGCAAATTTATTTGAAATTCCAGGTAAACTTTTTTTCTCTGAGGGATAGTTTTATCTTGACTGTCCTCCAGCAAACCTTGCTCATCCCCATATTCCAGTGAATTTTAAACTTGTAATTTGTGCCCCAGCCATGATTTAACAAATAAAGTCTTTCATATTTGTGTCGAAGAGCTCATTGTGATTTCTTTGCAGAGAAGAAAAGGAGGCAAAGAACAAAACCTAATTTACATGATAGCTTTTTTTTCTGTGATAGCTTTTTAATTTAATAAGAATTAGATTATATTACTCTAATTTTATAGATAATTTTTCTGTGCTTCAATTACTTTAAGGAATTTGTTCAGAGTTAACAACTAGTAGTAGCCCATAGTCTCTCAGAGTCTTTCCAGTCAAGCAGTAACTTTGTATGTGTGTGTGTATCTGTGGTCTTTGTCTCTAATAGTGTATGTAGGAAGCTATATTTTTAGTGTAGATTTGTTTTTAGTGCTATATAGGCTGGTTTGAATGAAGGTGGTCTTAGTTCATTTTTTAGGTCAATATTGCTCTTGAATATGGTAATTTTTACCACATTAAAGGTGTCAGAGTATTTAAGAATTAGGAGTATCTCTTTTTTAGTACTATGACCTTTGTTTTTTGGTTTAGGCTAAGTCTGTAATTAATTTCCCTTACTTTTAAACCATATAAGAAAACAAGCAAATGCCAAGAAATAGTAGAACCTACTTCCCAGCAGAATGACTTCAGTTCTTCTCTGTCTGGTAAATGTATAGATCTCCTACCTACCTTGATGAAGAAAGCTATGTTTTAACTGGGCATGTGTTCTGTTTGTCCTTTTTGGTAGGTCTTCAAGCAGAGTTTTGATCTAGTAACATTGGAAGGGGAGAGATCTATAGTAGTAGTTCAAATACATTTTAAGGACATAAATCTTTCAAGAATCTGATGAAAGTCATGCACTGTCTGTCTCCTCAGAAAAATTATATGCACACACATTTTTCATAAAATGTCAGGAGTTTCGGGATTCTTTGAAATTTATCTGATTATATATCCCTTGTGGGAGCCATCCAGATTATTAAGAACCATTATCAGTGTCTGAATTGGTAGTATATTTTGGTATGCTCCTTTTCTAGTTTCTTCATGCTTTGTGAAGTGTACATAGTAGAAAGGTTGAGTGAAGTGATAATCGTCTCAGAGTTCAGTTTTAGTGAAAATGGATGTTATCCCCACTAACACATTGACAAATAGGTTCAAGATGTTGCTAAACTTTTCTGAGTAGCCAAGTTTAGATAGTAGATAGGTGTTAGAGTGTAAGTTGACTCTTGCATTTTGCTGTAGACAGTGGTAAAGTTGGATAAGCTGGTATTTTCAAACTCTGGTTTGGCTGTGACTTCTCATGTGTTTTCTTTATCACTTATTTTTCTTTCTATTTCTTTGTACAGGTAGTTCTGAAGAAATAGGGACAAAATAATAATGAAAATGTTCTAATTTTGACTTGAAATAGCTAGAGATAGCATAGTACAAGTAAGCCTAAATATTGTGTCCACTTAAATATTTTTATTGGTCAATATGACATGAAAAGTCACTTTATTTTGGTGAAGATTTTATTTCTTTCACAGAGAAAATGCCCCTTATTCTCTTTGGGTGACCTTACTTCTTAATCAGTGTCATAGAGAAGCTAGAAGCTATTAGGCAGAAACTTTCTTGACTTTCAGCAACCTCTTTCCTTAACTATCTATGTCTCCACCATTCTTTATTACTTTAACTCCAGTGTAGAGAAAGAGGCTTTTCCTTCTATTTCAGGCTATTTCTTCCATCTATGTTCATTCTCATTTCCTTGTTCTGTCAGTTATGTTCCCTTTCTCCTCCCTTTTTCTTCAATCTCACCCTCTCTGGTGGATCTTCCCACTTAGCACTTGACATGCTCAGTCAAGTTTCATTGGCCATATCAGTGTACTCCATGTGCCCATCATCAAACCATCAGATGCTTTTCTTCCTGTATTTTCTATCTCATTGAATGATATCAATATTCATCCAAGATAAAAATCTGTCATGCTAAGAATCTTAGACTTTAATCTACTTATAGGTCACCAGGGGTCTCTAGAGAGTTTTAAGTTGGGGTTAGAAAGGGACATAATTAGATTTATTCTCTTGCTCTTTTACCAGTTGACTGAGAGTTCATGAGTTAAAGGTAGTTGTTTAGTTGTAGTGATCTGTTATCAGTAAAATACTGTGGCATGGAGGAGGAGTATATACAATATTGTAAAGTGCAAATGCATTGTATTAGTAAAAGTATAATATTAGAACTATGGAGGCTTATCTTCCTGGAATTGTTTGGGACTTGTAATGTCTGGAAATAGAGGTAGACTAAAGAGCTGGATGAACTCTTTAACTTGCTGCATGACCTAGTACATGGTACCCCACTGGAAATCTTAAATTTTTTTTATACCCTTACCATCAAAAGAAATTGAACATTTATTCCTGATGTCTGTATATTTTTGTATTTATAAATTATGTATGTGTGCTGCTTCATTAGTTCAGTAGTTCCAAACTTTCTGATTATGTACCACCTTCAGTAAAACATTTTTGAGTATATACACTCAATATATGTATATTTATTTATTTATTTATTCATAAACTATATACATATGCACTACTCACATTAGCTAGTATCTTAGGACAGGATATGCTTGCAGGGAGAGGTTCATTGTTAATAATGTGTTAAATCCCTCTTTCAGATAGTCTTGATAATTTCATATTTTGAGGGATGCTTTCTCACAGATCTGATTTGATTGTCATTATATTTACCACATGATATGTTTAACATGGGCCTCTATCCATTGCTGTGTAACAAACC
>JAQZBX010092784.1:0-12235 GCA_029593785.1 Cabassous unicinctus
TTTTTTTTTACAGCTCTTATTTTATATTTGGTTCAACTTATCCTAAATCTTTAAAATTGCCCAGGTTAAGTTACCAATATCATGTTAGGGACTCACTAATGGGGTGCAGACTTTCTCCCAGTTGTGGGGTAAAGATAGCTCTAAAAGCAGTTTTTGTCCATGTAGTTTCTAGACAGACCATCAGATCGTGTTTGTTGGCATTCCATTCCGTGGTGTATCTCTCTAGGTTTTCCTTTATTTTTGTCTGGCCAGAGCTGAGATTCAAAGTAGGCTTTGTTGGCCAAATTCATTGGAAAAAAGCTCCCCAACTTCCCCTCCCTTTTCCCTTCTAACAGCTGGCAGGAATGAAGACATCTCCTCTCCTTTGAGTGAGCTGTAATGAGCCAGGGGTTTTAACTCCACTGAATATCTCATGGAAGGGGGAAGCAAGCCCTTTCCAGTGTTGGGGAGGTTTAGTAGCTCAGTTTATTGTTTCACTTTCTTCTTCCCTCTGTTCCTCACCTTCCCAGAACTGTGAAGCATTGTCTTGGTTTGCTGAACCCCAAAGCATGTCCCTTGGGCAGCTTTTGATTCTTTCTCCATTGCTTTTGTGAGAGAGCTGAACTTTATCTGCCTAATCCAATGCCATGTTCCCACAACTCCCTCAAGTGATTTTTGGTTCACCTACCAAGTCCACTTTTCAGGACAGCACATTCTCATCAACAAAAGGTGCAGGGCAACTGGATATCCATAAAAAAGGAATGAAAAAGACCTCTTTCACACTCCCTATAAAATAAGCAAATCAAAAGGTTCATAGCAATTGATGCAGAAAATGCATTTCACCAAATCTAGTATAATTTCATGATAAAAACACTTAAGCACTAGGAAGAGAAGTAAACTTCCCTAACATAATAAAAGACATACATGGAAAGCCCACAGCTAACAGCTTACTTAGTGGTGAAAGACTAAAATTTCTCCCTGAAAACAGGAACAAGGCAAGGACAGCTACTGTCACCATTGTTATTTAACATTGTACTGGAACTTTTTGCCAGAGCAATTAGACAAGAAAAAGAAATGAAAGGCATCCAAAGAGGAAATAAATAAATAAAATGCTCCCTATTTGCAGATATTATGCTCCTATATAAAAAAAAATCAAGAAAAAACAACAAAGTTACTAAAGCTAAAAATGAATTCAGCAAAGTTTCAGTGAGCAAATTTAACACCAAATAGTCAGTAATGTTTTTATATATAAGCACTGAAAAGTTAAAAGAAGAAATCTAGAAAAAAGTCAATTCAGAAAAGAAACAAAAGATCAAATATGTAGAAATAAATATAATCAAGTTTGTAAAGAACTTGTACAAAGAAATCTTGAAAATATTGCTGGAAGAAATAAAAAGCCCTAAATAAATGGAAGGATATTCTTTGTTCATGGATTGGAAGACTATTGTTATGTTTCTAATCTTACCCATAGCAATTTATAGATTCAATGCTTTCCAAATCTAAATTCCAATAACCTTCTTTTCAGAAGTAGAAATCCTAATAATCAAAGTGTAAGGAGACCTGAATAGTTAAAAACATCTTGCAAAAGAATGAACTTGGAATACACAAACATCCTGATCTTAAAAATATTACAAAACCACAGTAATGGAAACAGCGTGGTACTAGAAAAAAACAGACAGACAGAATTTAGAAGTGAGAAATTAACCCTCATGTTTGTGGCCAACTGATTTTGACAAGGGGCAAAAACCACTGAATTGGGAAAGAATAATCTTTTCAACAAATATTGTTAGGAAACTGGATCTTCATTTGAGAAAGGAAAAAAAAAGTAAGAGGACCTCTACCTCACAGCGTATACAAAAATCAACTCCAAATGGATCAAACACCTATATATAAGAGCACGGGTTATCAAAAACCTAGAAGAAAATGTAAAGGAGCATCTTCAGTACCATGAGTTATGTAGTGCTTTCTTAGACTTTATACCCAAAGTATAAGCAAAAAAAAAGAAAAAAATAAATAAATGGGACCTCATCAATATAAAAAACTTTTCTGCCTCAAAAGACTTCACCATGAAAGTAAAATGACAACCTAAACAATGGGAGAAAATATTTGGAAACAATATATCTGATAAAGTTTTGTTATCCAGAACATACAAGCATTCAATTAACAACAAAATGGCAAACAATCCAATTGAAAAAGAGTCTAAGACTTGAATAGATGTTTACCCCAAAAGAAATTCAAATAGCCAGAAAACACATGAAAAGATGCTCAACATCCTTAGTTATAGGGAAATGCAAATCAAAACCACAATGAGATTCCATTTCACACCAATTAGAATGGCTAGCATTAAAAAAAAAAAAGTGTTGGAAAGTATAAAGAAAAATAAGACTCATTCTTTGCAGGTGCAATAAAAATGTTGTAGCTACCATGGAAAAAGAATTTGGTGGTTTCTTAGAAAGCTAAGTACAGAACTACCATATATCCCAGCAACACCATGACACATTATATATCCCCAAAGAATTGAAAGCAGGAACTTGAATGAATAGTTGTACACTGATGTTCATAGCAGCATTATTCACAGTTGTCAAAAGATGGAACCAACCCAATTATCCATCACTGGAGGAATGGTTAATAAAATTAGTTATATACATAAAATGGAATATTATTCAGCCTTAAAAGGAATCAACTTCTGATACATGTGACAACATGGATGAACCTTGAAGACATCTTTTTGAGTGAAAAAAGCCAGACACAAATGAAAAATTTTTGTATTATTTCACTGATATGTAATAATTAGAATAGGCAAACTCATAGAATCGCAATATGAAATATAATTTACCAGGTGATGGTGTGGGCAAGGGAATGGAGGTTAAAGCTTAATATATACCAGATTCCTACTTGGAGTGATGTAAATATTTTGGTCATGGAGTTGGTGATGGTAACACAGCCTTGTTAATGCAATTAACAGCACTGAAATATATATCTGAATGAGATTAAAAGGAATATGTTAGATTGTATCTATGGTAACAAAGTTAATGAAAAGAATCCATGTAACTACAGTTCAGTAACTGTGAACCCTATGTTAAACTATGGATTTCAATTAATAGTACAATTATAAATACATTCTTTCATAAATTGTAACAGATGTTCCACATCAATGTAAAATTTTGGTGTTTGAGTGGTTCAAAGGAATCCTGAAATGTATGCAAGATTGTTCTGTAAACCCACAATACCTCCAATAAAGAAATAATAAATAAGTAATTGTTGGAAGTGCCAAAGCAGAGGATTAAAAAAAAAAAACTAAAGAAAATAAATGAAGGAAATATATGTATATATATAATAACACAATAAGGCAGAAATTATCCCAGGTATGCCAGGGCTTCAGTATAGGAAACTGAATTAATGTAATACACCACATTAAGAGAATGAAGGAAAAAACCCACAAACTCATCTCAATGTGCAAAAAAGGCATCAGACAAAATCTTACATCACATTAAAAAAATCATAAAATTAGGAATAGAAGGAAACTTCCTCAACATAATAAAGGTCATATATATTTTAGTTGTGGCTCACATCATACTTAATAATGAGAGACTGAGGGCTTTTCCTCTAGGATCAGAAATTAGACAAGGATACCCACTGAAAGCACATTTATTCAACAATGCACTGGAGGTTCTAGCAAGAGAAATTAGGCAAGTAAAGTCAATGATGGGCATCAAAATTGAAAAGGAATATATCCCTATTTGCAATGAGATGATCTTATATTAGGAAAAACCTCAAAAATCCACAACAAAGCTACTGGAGCTAAAGAATAAATAAATCATTGTGGTAGGGCACAATAGCAACACCCCAAAGTAATAATCTTCCTATACACTTGTAATGAATAATTGGAAGAAAATTCTATTTATGATAGCAACTAAAACAATCAAGTATCTAGGAATAAATCTGACCAAGGATGTAAAGGACTTGTACAATGAAATTGGAAAGCCTCGCTTCATTGCTTAAAGAAATCAGTGGAAAGAAGGATATTCCAAGTTCATGGAATGGAAGATTAAATATTGTTGTGATATAAATTCTACCCAAAGTGATATACAGAATTGGCCCATATCAAAATAAAAATTCCAACTGCTTTCTTTGCAGAAATGGAAAAACCAGTCATCAAATTTATATGAAATGTCAAAACAATCTTGAAAGTGATGAGTGAAGTTGGAGGATGCACATGTAACTATTTTGAAACTTACTACAAACCATCAGTTAACAAAATGGCATGGTGCTGGTACAGACAGACATATGGACTAATGGAATCAAATTGATAGTTCAGAAATCAACCCTTACATTTATGACCAACTGATTTTTGAAGGGAGTCAAAGGCCACTTATATGGGAAAGAATGGTCTCTTCAATGAATGGACCTGAGAAAACAAGTTCTACATATGCAAAAGAGTGAAGTGGGACAACTACTTCACAGCATATATAAAAATCAATTCAAAATATATCAAATGTTGAAATATAACAAGAGAAGTATAAAATCCCTAGAAGATAATGTAGGGAAGCATCTTCATGACCTTGTGTTGTCATGGTTTCTTGGAATTTACACCCAATACATGAGCAAAAACATGGGAAGATATTGGGTATATGGGAGTCCCCTATATTCTCTATGTAGCTTTACGGTGAACCAACACTTCTTTTAAGACAATATTAAAAAAAAATATACTGGGGAAGAAATGGAAGAAAATACCACTGTACATGCAGGACAACTTTTACTACAGGTAAAAAGTCAAAAAAATATTTTATTTAATATTTTTATTTCTTAATAGTTTTCATTTTATAAATGCCCCAATTTTTTTAGTTTATTTTACTTTAAGTTTCTCTAAATTATTATGTATTTTATTTCTTATGTTTAAACCTATCATTATTATTTCATTTTTTTATTAATCAAATTTGGCAATATTCTTGGCTTCATTTTTGAGGAAGTTTTGGATCACAGAAGGGTTACAAATATGGCATGGGAGGATCAATGGGGTAGGGTGTCAGTGGTGGGGGATACATGGGCAGAAGTTCTCCTGGGCATATACAGAAAGCATATAAATATGTTCAAATGCTCATGGGGCATTGTCACAGTATGTAGAGAATCACACAACAACCTAAAGATTATTAAATTCCCATTCTGGGGAGCTCTGCCACATTCTCTAAAAGAACAGCAACAGTCTCCCAAGTACAGGGCCAAAGACTAGTGAAGAAAGATGGTCAATTGATGGACCCTTGATATTGATGATTATGCTTATGAGCCTTTTGCTCTTGACTTTGCAACTTAATCTAGTGTTGGAGAGTGTGTAAGATTTGCCTCCTGAGAACCTCCTTGTTGCACAAATGTGGCCTTTCTCTAAGCCAAACTTAGCATATAAATGTACTACCTTATCCCCAGCGAGGGGAATGACTCCTAGTGAAGAGCCTCCCTGACAATGAGGGATTACTACCAAGCAACAGGTGGTGACACAATTGGAAAAAAAAATCTTGAATAAAACAGGGAAAATGTAAAGACAAATGAGTTTATGTGGCTTAGAGACTTCAAAGTGAGTCGGAAGGTCATCAAAAAAGTAATGCTTCTGCACATCTCATCTGGATCTTATAGATGGCGAAGGTGGATACACCCCAAATAGTGGGGCTCCTCAAGACTCCAGAGACATCCAGGTCCTACAATCATAGCAGACCGCTCTGGAGTTTGGTGCCTTGCCAGCGGAACCTAATTTGGTGTTTGTTCTCCTGAGTGTGACAGAGTTGGACTCAGATGTGACTTCTCTACACGTGTCTCTTCTGTCACTTTTATTTGAACCTATAGTTGGTGCTGGAGTTGGTGGGTGTACACCCGAGAGACATGAATCTCTGGGTTGTCCATGTGCCAGCTGGGCCCTGAACCTCAGTAGAGATGCTACACCTACTCTCCAGTTCAGAGGACTCACCCAAGTCAACTAGTAAAGAGGTGAGGATGGACAACCACCACACCAAGAACCGAGGGAGTCTACAATTGCAAGCAAGAGAGTCCCATCTGTCAGCCGTATGGAATTGAAATCCTCTCTCAATTAGAGGTGGAGTGGGCATCACCATCCCAGAATCCTCAGGATTGGGGAAGAAAATATAGACTAGAGTAGATTTACTGGTATTCCACTATAGACTTATTGTGATTCTAGCAATGGAATAAATTATATCATTGATGGGGAGACAGCGGCCACTGGAGGTGTTGTAGTCAGGGAGATGGAAAAAGAGGTGCAATATGGGGGCATTTTCAGGACTTGGAATTGACCTGAGTGACTTTGCAATGACAGACACAAGCCATTATATATCTTGCCATAACGTACAGAAATAAGTGGGAGAGAGTGTAAGCTACAATGTAAACTATAATCCCTGATTAGTGGCAAAGCTCCAAAATGTGCTCATCAATAGCAATGAATATACTACACTAATGAAAGAAGTTGCTAATGTGGGGAAAATTGGGAGGTGTGGGGAGGGGGTCATATGGGAATCCCAAATATTTTTTATGTAACAATTTATGTAATCCAAGTATCTTTAAACATATATAAAAATATATTAAAAGACAAAATAGAAGATAAAGAGATCTCATCAAAAATTGGAAAATTTTGTCATTCAAATGACTTTATCTTTAAAGTAAAATAACAAGCTACACAAAAAGAGAAAATATTTGGCAACCCCATACTTAATGGGGGTTTGATATCCAAAATATATGATTAAGTCCTATAATTCAATAATATAAAGACAGGCAAGGCAAGTAATAAAATGGACAAAAGATTTGAATAGACTTTTCTCCAAAGAATATAAACAAATGGTCAAAAAGCACATGGAGACATGCTCAACATCATTTGCCATTGGGGAGGTGAAGATCAGGGCCACAATGAGATATCATTTCACAATCATTGGAATGACAACTATTTAAAAAATGGAAAATTACATTTGTTGGAGAGGATATGGAGATATGGGAAAACTTGTTTATTGTTTGCATGAATGTGAAATGGTGCATCTGCTGTGGAAAGAGATCCAGTAATTCCTAAGAAAGTCAAGCAAAGAATTACCATAGGATCTAGCAATCCTACTTCTAGGTATATACCCAAAAGAATTGAAAGCAGGGGATCAAACAGATATTTGCATACTGATGCTCATAGTGGCATTATTCACAATTGTCTAAAGATGGAAGCAACTCAAGTGTCCATCAGCTGATCAATGGATAAGCAATGTGGTATATACATACAATGGAATATTATTCAGCAATAAAAGTAATGGAGATATGATACATGCAACAACCATGGATGAAAATTGATTTGAGTGAGATAATCCAGACACCAAAGAGCAAGTGTTGTGTGAACTCACTGATATGAAATAGTGAGAATAAGCAAACTCATAGAGTTAAAATCAAGAATACATTTTTCCAGGGGACAGGTGGGGTTAGAGAATGAAGATTTATTGCTTCAATTTTACAAATTTTCTATGTGGGATGATAAAATTTTTTGGTGAGGATGTTGGTGATGGTAGAATAACATTTTGAAAGTTTTTAACATCACTGAATTATATATTTGAATGTAGTTAAAGGGGGGATTTTTAGAATGTGTGTATATATGTATATAGAGAGAGCAATTTTTAAAAATTCATGGTTCTGTCCAACACAAATAGTAAACCCTAAGATTAACCATGGACAATAGTTAATAGGGCAATTATAAAAATGTGCTTTCACCAACAGTAAGAAAATGATTTATGAACAAAATCAGAATCTCAATAATGAGCTAGAATTTATTTTTTTTAAAAAGAACCCAAAAGAAATACAGGAGTTTGGACCACAATAACTTAAATTAAAAATCCATTAGAGAGGTTCAATAACAGATTGAAGTCTGGCAGAAGAATCAGTGAACTTGAAGATAAGTCAATTGAAATAAATCTGGTTGAGGAGCAAAAGGAAAAATGAATGAAGAAATGTGAACAGATCCTGAGAAAATGGTCGGATACAACCAAGCATATCAATGTGTGCATTCTGGGAGAAAAAGAGAGTAAGGGGCAGAAGGAATAGTGAAAACAATAATGGCACAAAACTTGCCAAATTTAATCAAAGATATACATATACACATTCAAGGACACCAGTGAATTCCAAACAAGTTAAATGCAATGAGACTCAGCCTCAGACACATATAATCAAACAGTCAATTGCAAAAGACAAGGAGGAGAGTTTTGAAAACTGTAAGATAGAAACAAAATGTCATGTACAAGGGATACCCAGGAACTTTAAGTGCTAATTTCCCATCAGAACCAGAGAGACAAGAAGGCTGTGGGATGAAATATTTAAAGTGCTAGAAGAATATAATGATGAAAAAATAATTTCATATCTGATGAAACTCTCATTCAAAAATGAAGGAGAAATAAGACATCCCCAAATTAACAAAAGCTCAAGGAGTTCATGACTAATAGACCTGCCCTACTAACAATGCTAAAAGGAATTCTTCAGACTGAAAGGAAAGGACACTCCACAGAAGTTCAAAGCAGAATAAAGAAATAAAAGTCCCCAGTAAAGGAAAAAGTACACATAATTAGAAATTATACTAATATATAATATTAGATATTAGTTTATATATATTTTTCTATAATATATAATATATATTAGAAATTATTCTAACATAATTAGAAATTATAATATTATTATATAGTAGCTTCAGTATTTAACTGTCCTTTTTACTTTTTACAGGATCTAAAATGCAAATTCAATAAAAATAATGATAAATCTATGTATTCATGCACACAATGTATAAAGATATAATTTGTGACAACAGCAATGAAAAGTAGGAGGTATTGGAGGTATAAACATAGTTTTTGTAGGCTATTAAAGTTAAGTTGAGTTCAAATGAAACAATATTGTTACAGATTTAGGATGTTCAATTTCAACACCATATTTGCCACAAAGGAAAGCATACACAACAAGAAATGAGAAGGGAATCAAAATTGATCACTCCAAATGATAAAAGTAATATGAAAGTAGGAAGTAATGGAAGAAATAAGGGACAAAATAAGGTAGAAGACTTTCAAAAACCAAATAGCAAAATGACAGCAGAAATTCCCATTATATCAGTAGTTACTTTACATGCATAGGTTCAACTCCTCAGTGAAAAGGCAAACATTGGGAAACAGTTTGAAAAGCATGACCCAAATATATGTTTTCTACAAGATGCTCACGTTAAATTCAAAGACACAAGTAGGTTGAAAGTGAAAGGATAAAAAAATATATATATTCCATGTGAATAATAAACAAAAGAGATGGGGAGCACTGAAGTATGAGATAATATAAATTTTAAGTAAAAAATTGTGACAAAGGTTAAGGAAGGACATTATATACTGATAAAATGTTCAATACATGAAGATATAACATTATAAAAATATGTTCACATAAGTGCAGAGCTCCAAAACTATATGGAATAAATATTGACAAATTTGAAGGGAGAAGTACATGGTTCTAAATTAATAGTAGGAGAATTCAATACACCAGTTTTGATAACAAATATCTAGGTAGAAGTTCAATAAGGAAATAAAATATTTTAGTGATACTTTAAACAAACTAGACCTAACAGACATAGAACAGTTCAATTAATGACAGCATGATGCACATTCTTCTCTAGTACACATGGATCATTCTGGGGTAGACCATATGTTATGTTACAAAATAACTCTCAATAAATTTAGTTGTATGGAAATCATACAATGCATTTTCTCTGAACACAATGTAATGAAGCTAGGAATCAATAAAAGAGAGAACTGAAAAAGTCACAAATATGAAACAATATATTCAAACAACCAATGGATGAATGAAGACATCACAAGAGAAATATGAATCATCTTTAGGTGAATGAAAATAAAAACACAATTTTAAAAAACTTATACAAAGAAGCAAAGGCAGTGCTGAGGGAAATTTACAGATCTAAATCTTATATTTAAAAAAGATGTAAAATCAGATATATAACCTAAAAACTGGAGAACCTTGAAAGCGAAAAATAAATTTAAGGTGAGCAGAATGATGGAAACAACAGAGATTAGAGCAGAGATAAAGGAAAAAGAAAATAAAAATCAATAGAGGGAAAAAACAAAATGAAATTTTGTTCTTAAAAAAATAACACTGAGTCTTTGGAAGATGGTGTCAGTTTAGGTGGGTACTCACCATCTCTCTCGCAGAGGACGGCTGACTGGGAACATGATCCTGACCAAGTGGTCTGTTCTGGGAGCCCACGGAGCGAGAACATTAGGTACATCAATCTGGAGGGAGCTGGACAGTGAGGTGTATTATTCAAGATAAAATCGTGAGTTTTTCCCCAGTTGGAAATTGCAGACAGCTAAGCCCCACCCTTAGAGCAAAAGGCTAGGTGTGAGCCCCGACTTCCACTGGCAACCGTGTGAGAGGGAGCATTCTCCGAGAGTAGTAGGGTTCTGGCAGAGGGTGAAGAAGGATTTCCTTTCTGTGGGTTTGGCTGCTTGGACCCTCTTGCAGCTTCGGGGAGCAAACCAGCCAGCTTGAATTGGTGCTAGGCTGAGGGAAGAGGCAAATCTGTTGAGGAAACCTGATTTACCTAACCACCCTGGGATATAGAGGCTTGGATCAGGAGGGAAAGGAGTTAGCCAATTTTATAGTTACATGCTGAGGAGTATCAGAGTTTCAGCTCCCATGCGGGGGTCAGGCAGTGGGAAGTCTGTGATAAGTTTCCATGAGCCTATTTAGGGTCCCCTTGGCAGAGGAGGTGGTCTAGAAGAGGCCTTCTTTGGGTCCCTCATTTTAGCTTTGATTGACTTCTTGCTTGTGTGTTTATTTGGTTTTTCTTTCTTTCTTGTTTGTTTGTTTCTTGCTTTTCTTTCCTCTTTCCTCCCCACCCCGCTTTTAAAAATTAGGTGCTGCTAGCTTGTTTCTTCTTTGCTGTGCTTCTTCTTCCTTGATTTCCCATTCTCTGTGTATATTGATTTTGTCTACCAATGCCATCTCCTTTCCTTCCTTCATCTTTCTACCTTCTGCTTTCTGTTGTGGTTCTTACATTCCACATTATTTCATTAGTCCTCAACTTCATAGGTGTCAATTTCCATCTTGTCTATTCTGTTTTACTATTATTATTATTATTAACTTTTTCCTTTCAGCCCTCTCTTTACTCATTTTCTCTCTCCTCATCATTCAGGCCTTATAAATCATTCTATATATTTTCCTCTATTTGGTTTCCCACTCCATTGTAAGAACTCCACTTTTAATCCCTACTACTGTTCACTGCCTACATGAGTTAAATATTCATTTTACTAAGCCTTATAAAGCCCCTCTTCTAAATTTTATCAATGTTACAATTAACCTTTTTCCTTTCTTACATCTTTTGATTCCTTTGGCCCTAATCTTTTTCCTTCAAGGGAACATAGAATAAAGCAAGGAAATAGAAGAAGAAGAACAAAGTTTCAAAGAAAACTTAAAAAACACAGAACCACTAGCTAAATAAAACTCTGGAGCAGAGAGAGAAGCTCATCAACTGAATAAACCCATCAAGATAAAATGATTACCAGAGGTCAACAAAAAATTGCAAACCATACTGAGAAACAGGAAGACATGGACCAGTCAAATGAACGAACTAAAAACCAGGAAGAGATGCAGGATGTCGAACAACTACTCAAAGCTGTCCAAACAAATATAATGAACCAACTTAATGAAGTGATGGAAGACATTAAGGATATTAAGAAGACACTGGGATAGCATAGAGAAGAAATTGTAAACATGCATAAAATGATAATAGAAATAATGGTGAGGAATGGCACAATAAGAGAAATCAAAATGATGCTGGATTCATATGCCAGCATATTTGAACAGGCAGAAGAAAGAATTAGTTATGTGGAAGACAGTACGTATGAAACCAAACAGATTGTAGCACAGATTGATAAAGAGATAGAAAAAAATCCAGCAGGGAATTAGGGATTTAACTGACAACACAAAATTCACAAACATACACATTATAGGCATCCCAGAAGGAGTAGAGAAAGGAAAGGGAACAGAAGGAGTGTTGAAGGAAATAATCACTGAAAAATTCCCAACAATATTGAGAGAGATGGATGTCCATGTCCTTGAAGCACAGCATACCTCAAACAGTATAAATCCCAACAGGCCTACTCCAAGACATATAATTATCAAAATGTCCAGTTTTAGGAAGGCAACTGCGGACAGCTCCCAGAACACGGCGGGTAGTGGACAGAATCCTGCA
>JAQZBX010092785.1:0-12219 GCA_029593785.1 Cabassous unicinctus
AAAAAAAAAAAAAAGTATTTTAGAAATAAATACAATTGTACCAGTAATCATAACCTGTATGAATTAAAATAAATATCCAAGCTTGTCAGAATATATTTGTAAACACATTTAAAACATAAAGATTTAGAAAGGTCAAATTAAGTGCATATGGATAAAAAGATGTATAAGGCAAAAATTAATAACAAGGCTGGCATATTAATATCATACAAAATAAAATTTAAGGCAAAAATATGACTAGAAATAAAGGGGCTTGGTTATATATATACATTTGAGAAGTGATTAAACAGACTGAGAAGATAGATAAGATTTTTAAATGTGTATGCCTCCAATGCTAAGTCATCAGTAGTTGGTTATATAAGAAGATAAAAGTGCATGAGAGGGTGGTTCCAGGAAGATGGCATCAAAATATGTAGGCAGGGCTCACTTCTCTTACAAAAACAGTGAATGAAGAGAATAAGTTGCCTGAAGCAGCTGCTTTGGGGATCTACAGACTGGGGAAGGCCATGCATCATCTAACAGGCAGTGGGATAGAGAGACAAAGAGGATGAAATGAAAACTGTGAGTTATGCCTGCAGCAGTGAACAGTGCCCATCCCCTACCCCCAAGCTGAACCTCAATCAAAGCCATGGCTGACTGCCACTGACAAAGAGGGGAGTGGACATTTTCCTCCCTGGGAAGAGGAAAAATCAGTAAAGAGCAGAGTGTGGTTTCTCATTAGTGAGTTTAAACTATGTTGCCCAGCTTTGAATCCAAGCTCTAACTGGCCCACAAACACCAGCTGTAGGAAGCTGGAAGAGAGACTTCCATGAAAAGGTTCATCAAAGTGCACCATCTACTGGCAAGCCAGGAAATGAAGATTAAAAAAAGAAGAACAAGACATTTTGGAGTCTCTCCTGTACTTATTCCCAGGTTCCCTTGTATCTGGATAGTGCCCCATTATTGGGTCGTTGGCCCTGTTTTGATCATTTAAACAGGGAAATTTTAAAGATTTCAAATAAGTTGGACCGAAAATCAAGAAAAGCCGTGATGCAAAACCACTCAACAGTAAAATTGTAGGTAAGAGACAGGAAATTCATCAGCAGACTAATCTTACCATAATCAAATGCCTAAACATCAGCAAAAAATTACAAGCCATACTAAGAAACAAGAAGATATGACCCAGCCAAAGGAACAAATTAAAAATATTGATGAGATGCAGAATTTAAAACATCTAATCAATGATGTTCCCACAAATCCACAAAATCAATTCAAGAATTTGAAGAAAAATATGGCTAAAGAGATAAGATATTAAAAAGATACTGGCCGAGGGTAAAGAAGAATTTGAAAGCTTGCAATAAAAGTTACAGATCTTATGGGTTTGAAAGTCACAATGGATGATATTAAAAATACAGCAGAGGCATACAACAGCAGATTTGAAATGGCAGATGAAGAGATAAGAAAATTAGAAGACAGAGCATCTGAACATGAAAATACAGAATAATAAACAGAGAAAAGAATGGGAAAAATTAAACAGGATTTCAGGGAATTGAATGACTGTGCAAAATGCACAAACATACACATTATGGGATCCTGGAAGGAGAAGAGAATGGAAAAGAGGAAGAAAGAATATTTGGGGAAATAATGGCTGAAAATTTCTCAATCCTTATGAAAGACATAAATGTTGATATCCAAGAAGGACAATATACTCCAAACAGAAGCAATCTGAAAAGTCCTGCTCTGAGACACAAACAATTCAGAATGTCAAATGCCAGAGATAAAGAGTGAATTTTGAAAACAGCAAGAGAAAAGCAATTCATACAAGGGATGCTCAATAAAACAAAGTGCCAATCTCCCATCAGAAACCATGGAGGTGATAAGGCAGTAATATAATATATTTAAGATACTGAAAGAAAAAAAGAAACTGGCGGCCAAGAATTCTTTATCTGGCAAAACTGTCCTTCAAAAATGAGGGTGAGTTTAAAGTTTTTACAGATAAACATAAACTGAGATAGATTTTCAATGAGAGACTGGCCTAATGCCTTTCAAGTAATAACATTGAGTGTTAATGGATAGACCTCCCCAATCAAAAGATACAGAATGGCAGAATGGATAAAAAATATGAGCCATTAATATGCTGTCTACAAGAAACTCACCTTAGACACAATGACACAAGTAGGCTGAAAACAAGAGGTCAGAAAAAGGTATTTCATGCCAACAGTAACTAAAAAAGAGCAGGGGTAGCTACACTAATATCAGATCAAATAGATTTTAAATGAAAATACTGTTATAAGAGATGAGGGTATACATTCTTCTAAAGTGCTTTCTCCATGGTAGACTATATGTTGGATGACAAAATAGGTCCCAATAAAATGAAAAAGATTGAAATTGTATGAAGCACTTTCTCTGATCATGATGCAATGATGCTGGGAATCAACAGGCAGAGCATGGGAAAATTTAAAATTACATGGATTTTAAACAATACATGCTTAAACAATCAGCATGCCAAAGAAGAGATTGCAAGAGATATGACTAAATATCATGAGATAAATGAAAACAAGAACACAATACATCAAAACCTATGGGATGCAGCAAAAGCAGTGCTGAAATGGAAATTTGAGCTCTAAATGCTTATTTTTTTTAAAAAAAGAATGAGCTAAAAACAAAGACCTAACTGAACACCTGCAGGAATTAGAAAAAGAACAGCAAAAAAAATCCCAAAGTGTGCAAAAAGAAAGAAATGAGAAAGATTAGAGCAGAAATAAATGAAATTGAGAACAAAAACAATAGAGAGAATCAACAAAACCAAAAGCATTTTTTCAAGAAGATAAAAAAAATACACACGCCCTTAGCTAGATTGACAAAGAAAGAAAGAAAGAAAATCCGAAATGAGAGGGGGGACATTACTCCTGATCCTGCTGTAATAAGAGAGATTATAAGAAGATATTATGAACAACTGTATGCCAAAAAATTAGACTTAAATGAAATGGACAACTTCCTAGAATCACAGAATACCCACAATGAAAAAGAAGAAATAGAAGATGTAAACAAACCAATCACATGTAAAGAAGTTGAATCAGTCATCAAAAACCTCCCAACAAAGAAAATCTCAGGAACAGATGGTTTCACAGGTGAATTCTACCAATAATTTCAGAAAAACTAATACCAATCCTGCTCAAACTCTTCCAAATAATTGAAGTGGAGGGAACACTATCTAATTGATTCAATGAAGCTAAAATCACCCTAATACCAAAGCCAAATAAAGATATCACAAGAAAAGAAAATTACAGACCAAGCTCTCTAATGAAGATAGATGCAAAAATCCTCAACAAAATCTTACAAATCAAAACCAAAGTCATATTAAAAGAATTACACACAACAATCATGTGGGTGTCATCCCAGATATTCAAGGGAGGTTCAACACAAGAATATCAATTAATATAATAAATCACATTAACAAATTGAAAGAGAAAATCCAAAGATCAGCTCTATTGATGCAAAAAGGCATATGACAAGATCCAGCATCCTTTCTTGATAAAAGCACTTTGAAAGATAGAAATAGAAAGGAACATACTCAACATGATGCAGGGTATATATGAAAAACTCTCAGCCAACATTTTACCCAATGAAAGGCTGAAAGCTTTCCATCTAAGATCAGGAAGAAGACAAGGATGCCCCCTGTCACCAGTGTTCTTCAACATTGTTCTAGAACTTCTAGCTAGAGCAATTAGGTAAGAAAAAGAAATAAAAGGCATCCAAATCAAAAAGTAAGAAGTAAAATTTCCACTATTTGCAGATGACATGATTGCATATTTAGAAAACCCTGAAATAACAACAATGAAACCTCTTGAGCTAATAAACAAATTCAGAAAAGTGGCAGGATACAAGATCCACAAGCAAAATGACTACTGTTTCTATACATTAGAAATGAAGAATCTGAGGAGGTAATCAGGAAACAAATTCCATTTACAATAGCAACTAAAGGATCAAATATCTAGGAATAAATCAAATCAGGGATTTAAAAGATCTGTACTCAGAAAACTAGAAAGCATTAATAAATAGCATTAAAGAAGACCTAAATAGAAGGACATTCTGTCTTCTTGGACTGGAAGACTAAATCATTAAGATGTCAATTCTACCCAAATTGATTTACAGATTCAATGAAATCCTAATCAAAATTCCAATAGCCTATTTTTCAGAAATGGAAAAACCAATTATCAAATTTATTTGGAAGGGAAAATGTCCTTGAATTGTCAAAACATCCTTAAAAAGAAGAACAAAATCTGTGGACTCACACTTCCTGACTTTAAACCATAGTACATAGCTACAGAGGTCAAAAAGCATGGTATTGGCATAAAGAGAGACAAATAGATCAATGAAATTGAATTTAGAGTTCACAATTAGACCCTCCCCTAATGGTTAATTGTTTTTTGACAAGGCTAGGATACCAAGCCCACTCAACTGGAACATAACAGTCTCTTCAACAAATGGTGTTGGGTGAACTGGAGTGAAAGAGGACCTCTATCTCACACCTTATACAAAAATTAACTCAAAATTGATCAAAGAGCTAAAGAAAAAAGCCAGGACCATAAAAGTCCTTGAAAATATAGGAAACAATCTTCAAAATCTTGTAGTAGGAAGTGGTTTCTTAGACCTTATACCTATGATCAGTTCCTATCTCCTGCCTAAGGTTTTATTTTTGTATGGCTTTATGTTACAGCTCTTCTTTGATTTTTGGTTCAACTTATTCTAGTTCTTTAAAATTGCCCATGTTTAACTGATCAAAACAAGGTCAGGGATCTTTTCTGGGGTACAGACCAATTTCTAAAGACCTTAAGGAGGAGAACGGCAAATGCACCAAAAATCAACTTTTATTTTTATTTTTTGATGCATACTTTCCTGGACTGTCAGCAGATAGCATTCTTCAACTAACCTTTCTTTCAAAGCCTAGTGGGGAATGTGTTCCCTGGAACCATGACTGTGTGGGCAGTGGCAAAGCAATGACCAGGCAGGTGGTGGCAAACCAATGTCTGGGAAAGATCCCCTTCTGAGTGGACTATTTGAGCCAAGCCTCATAGTTCAAACTTGTAGCTCCAAAGCCACTCTCCTCCCTTGGTGCACTCTCCATTTTCCCTGGATGGGAAGACAATTCTGTCCTCTCTGTCTCTAGCAGCCACTCCTGGTCAGTAAGGAGGGTGTTTGAGAAGGCAGACTATGCTAAGCTCTCTGCTGGCTCCTGGGTGAAGACAATGGCATGTACACACCTGGCTGGGAAAGATGGAAACTGTGGGACCCAGCAGATGATTTCACTGGCTAAAAGATGGATAAAAAGTAGACTCTGTCCCTCTCACTACCTTTTCCTGGGGAAGTGGATCCCTGTGGCCCTCTCAGTCCATAGCTGCTCACCAGGGACCAGAGGACCTGAATTTGTCTGCTTCAAGAGTGTGGGTTTGGTGCCAGCAGCAGCAACTGCCTGAGTTACTCACAGATCCTCACCACAGTTTCTTTCTCTTCACCCCTCTCTTCTGGGTGTTGCTCAGCTCTCCCCTGGCCTCCTGAGCCCTAGAACGATTGTTCTAGACATTTTCTGCCCGTCTTTAAGCTATTTCTTTGGGAAAGAAGTGAACCCTGTAACTCTCTAATCCTCCATCTTCCCAGAAGTCCTCCAGTACTTTTTAATAACATCCTTTTATACAATAAAATTGTCAGATTTTTTAATGGGTAAAAATATTCCATTATTTTATACTTATTTTCCCAATTGATTTTTCACTGGATTTATGGCCTTTAATTTCTTATGTATATATGTATTGTTGGTTTTTAATTAGCAGTTAGTGTAAGCTATTTTCAGCTCTAAATTTATATGTATTTTTACATGCAGCTTTATCTTTTGTATCATTGAAAATCTGTTGGAAATTTCATAATGACTCACAAATCAATGCCAAATACCTATTCTAACCTTTTTCTCCCCCTATTCAAGGTTTATATCTGAGTTGATTGTAATTAAACTCAGAGTTTTCTTTCAGTCTCCCTCTAAAATACAATTCATCATTTGCCATGTTACTTCAAAATGATTTCCATTTCTGCCAGTCTGCCAATATCTTCCTCTCCCTCAGGAGGTAAGATATGTACAAAGGTACCATCTTCAAAGAACAAAGGATAGCTTGAAATATCTCCACAACTGCTATTCAAAATTGCTTGTAATACTTACAGAATACTAATGTTGACTCAGAAGAATGATAAATAAACACAATTGGACTTCTTTCAAAAATTATCCAACTGCTTTCACATAATTCAAATTTGAGCAACTAATACTATAATGAGCAATTTTCAGTTACAAAATAGACCAAGCAAAATTATTAGATGTTCTGGGATCATGTCTTTATTTTTTAGGCTGTACATACATTTTAATTTTATCAAGTGATAGCCTTGTACTTTAAATCATTGCTTGGCAACCTTATGATTAGTCATAGAAATATACATCAAAACAAATTAATGTCTGTTACAACAAAATTTCTCTGACTTTAATACAATCTCATTTCAAGCTATTGAAATACAACCAAATGTAATAGGAATTTCTTTGGCATTCAAAAGAAAGGCACTTCAGAAACATTTAGGGTTACCTTTGGGAAGTGAAATAATTCTTAACTTATAATCAAACAATATTTAAAGTTGTGAGAATTGAATAGAAACTTATCTTAGTGAGCCAATGACAGTGTGCTGAGATACTATGTCTGTGTGTGTTTAAGCTTAAAATTAATATTATGTGCTGCACTAACATCTGGAAAACTGAGAGAGCTTATAATGGCTTAACCACAAGTTCCTTCTCTGCTGTGCTCTTCTGGGCAGATAAGATCCTCTAGCTGAAAAACACTCATTATCACAAACATCGGGCACAGTTCCTGTGTATCCCTGTGTAGTGGGCTTCAGGTTTGTGTTAGTCTCCTAGGGTGCTCAAAGCAGATACCATGAAATGGGTTGGCTTTAAACAATGGGAATTTTTTACCTTATGGTTAGAATCTGGGAAAATGTCCAAATCAAGGCATCATCAAGGCAATGCTTTCTTCCTAAAGACTGGCTGCCTTGGCTCCTCTGCCACATGGCAAGGCACATGGCAGTAACTGCTGGTCTCTCCTTTCTCTTCTGGATTTCATGGATTTCAGCTTCTTGCTTCCATTACTTTCCCTCTCTCTCTCTCTCTCTCTGTCCCTCCTTCCCTCCCTCCCTCCCTCCCTCTTCCCTCCTTCCCTCTGTATTCATTCCATGTTTGAAGGACTCCAGTAACAGATTAAGTCCCATCCCGAATGAGGTAGGTCACAGCTTTACTGAAGTAGATTTGTCAAAGGGTCTTACTAACCATGGTTCCACACACACAGGAATGGCTTTAAGAACACGATTTTCTGGGGTACATATAATACTGAACCATCACAAGTTCCTTGCCAGAATGGAAAATTATTCAAACAAAGCCAATCTTATTCCACCTTACACTCATGTCACTACAAAGCTTGCCTCCCACTTGCACTCTTGCCTCCCATTTGCACTCTGTCCTGAGTGCAACCCCAGTGTAGTCTTGTGTGGAGTGCAGTGTCTTCCTCCCCTGGGCTGTGAGTATATGTGACTAATAAACTTCTGTGGATCTCTGCTGTCAACTTGGCCATTCCCGTAACCATAAGGCAGGAATTCTCCTTCATGGATGAGGTCATTACAACTCTTTGTCTGTGGGGGGAGGCACATGTGTTTGACAGAAAGAGAGGGAGAGACAAAGAGAATTGGAAGACGGATCATGGTGCTTAATGCAAAATGCTTCCAGCTCCCCTATTCTCCAATCCCAGGTATACTAATTTCTCATAACTGAAATATCCTATGGTCCATTTTGGAAACTGTTCAAAGCCAAACTTTCATCAAAGTCAAGCACAGCATCAATAACACAATTGATTCTGGTACCAAAGTCAAGATGCATGAAAGGTTTCATTGTGTTTCCTGAATTATCAAACTAAGTATTATTAAACACTTCTTTATAAGTATGTGAGCCTTTCATTATACACATAATTACACTTTCCTATAAGGTAATTTACTTTGAAATTCTTCATATAAATCATATGATATATGTGTAAAAATTGTGGTAACTTATAAAAGTAGTTAGGGTAGCACATGTGGCTCAAATGGTTGAGTGCCTGCTTCCCAAATGGGAGGTTCCGGGTTCAGTTCCCAGGTGACTCCTAGAAAAGGCAAAAACAAAAACAAAAACAAAAAACACAAATGACAAACAAACAAACAAACAAACAAATGTAAAAGCCAAGTCAGTGGAGCTGATGTGGCTCAGTGGTTGAGCACTGGCTTCCCATGTGGCTCAGTGGTTGAGTGCTGGCTTCCCACATACAAGGTCCTGGGTTCAATCCCCAGCCCTGGTACCTCAAAAGATTATTAAAATAAATAAAATAAAATAAAATAAAATAGTTAGCACTTGAAACACACTAAACAGAAATCCTTATTTAAGAGGTAGCTCATCCCAAATTCTGCTAATATTAAAATAGATGTTTATATCAATAGGTTCATTAAATAAAAAATAATTTTAGAGATAAATTTTGCTAATGAAATTAGCTTTTTTCAATATTAGTGGTGTTTAGAAAGGTTTTATATGCTTCAGTGTCCTTACATGAATGAAATTTATGAATCTGGCAAGCCCAATAGCCTAATCTTGACAGAGCAGAGTTCAACAACATTGTCTGGTCTTAGGTCTCCCCACTTACTAAAAGCTGAGGCATACATGTCTTTGTACTGATATATGCTTCTGTTTCACTTCGGTAGATTCCTAGAACTGAAAATCACTGGGTTGTATCACAGGATTAATGTTTAAATTTTAAGAAAGTGTCAGGTTTCCAAATGGCTGCAGCATTTTATATTCCCACCAGCAATGCATGAGGGCTTAAGTTTTTCCACATCCTCACTAACACATGGTATCTCCAGTCCTTTAGATTATTGGCCATTATAGTGGATGCAATTTCCATTCGTATTTCCCTAATGATTAAATAAGATGGGCATTTTTCATGCATTTATTGGGCATTTATATATAACTATAGACATTGTGTGTGTGTGTGCACGTGAATATTATCTTGAATGCTCTTAGAGAAATATAATGAAAATTTCTCACAATCCAGAAAACCTCTACACAAAGGTACAAGAAAAAGTTTTATTATTGAAATAGCATTAGACTGGAATATGATTCATCACAGGCAATGCATGAAATGATTGCAAAGATAGAAAGAAAGGTCATCTTTTGTACATGGCTAAGGGGATACAAACTGTTACTTACAAATCATCAAGATATTTCAGAGGTAGGTTTACAATTTGGAACTAGGAGACCCCTAGAAGTTTTACTAATCTCTTCCCAGGTAACAGGGAGATAGGGATTACATCTTCCTTTATTACATTTCAAAAGGACAAAAAGAGAATTTACAATTGCAGGTTTTCCAAAGTAAATGCTGAGAGATGGGAGAGAGGATGCCTCTTTTCTTATGTTCCACAAGGAGAACTAAGCTTTTTTTAATTTTTAAGTTTGTATTTGCCCTTACAATGTACACATGAACACAGCATATTATCATTTACTTACCAAAAAATACCTTGCATTTTCCCTTTGTTCTATACAGTACAAAAATTGCAACTTAAGAATACATGTTCATTACCAAAACTTTCATTCATGTTTTCATACCACCAGTATATTAGTAGGCATACACTATGTGTTCACCATGGGGTGGTGCATGGAGGGCATGATGACAATCACTCTTCCTGCATTCATGACTGTAGTGAAAAAAAAAAAGTTCCCCTAACACTCTGAAAGAGTATTGTTAAGCACAAAGCAGGAGATCAGATATCCTATCAGCCTAAAATCTGTCTCCCAGAGTTCAAGGAGTTTAGGGTTTTTATGGATTCAAACAAGGGAAGGTGGAATGATTACTATTACAATAGCAAGTATATGCAAGGGTTGGAATTAGTCTAGCATTATCATCACAATAGTGAATATACACAAGGTTTGAGACTAGCCAGTTTCAGTAATTTTAGGTATTAACTTTTGAATATTCTATAATACACCAGAAAGTAAGAAAAAGCATGTATATAATGATTCAGTAATCATAATCATTTGTTAATTCTTAACTCTTTGTTATAATTTCAGGATCAACTGCAAAACATTTAGAATAGTCGCACTTTCAGCTATGACCCTCTTAACTTTTGAGCTTGCCACTGTGGCAAAAAGGTCTGTTCTTTCTAAAAGGTTCTCCCTTCCACTGCTGCACTTCTTGCTACCTTGTCATTTCATCCTTTGCTAAATATAAAACTGAATAATGAGGTTGGCCACAGGGCTTCTTTCTCTCCTAGGACTTTTGAAAGCTGAGGCTTTTTAAAATGTTCAGACTGCATCTCAAATTCAATTCTTATGATGACTTCTTGACACACTGGATAAAAGTAAAAAGAGCTTGGTAATTTTATATAGTTTTAAAAAAAACTGTATATCATATTTTGATATTTGTTTGAGGAGATTTTTGGTGAACAGCATAAGAGCTCTAATTTTTATTTCCCTCTTATAGATTTTTGTTGGGTACACTTAATTTTGAACAAATCCTTTAAATGGATTAGATGGATTGGGGGGATTTTTGTTTTTAATGCTATGTGGGAGTATCCATTGCTTCAAGCTGTGGACACAAGCATATTCTTTCCTTGGTACTTTATTTAAATTGCTATCCTACTTTTGGAACATTTTTCATTTTACATTAAAGAAAATATGGTTACATTTCCTGATAATGTTACCAAGTTAACTAATGATTATAGTTAGTGAATCATTATATAAATGCCTTTTCACTTTCCAGTATATTATATAATAGCCAAACGAATACTTGAGGGGAGCAGATGTAGCTCAGTGGTTGAGTACCTGCTTTGCATGTACAGGGCTCCAGGTTCAATCTCCAGTACCTCCTAAAAATAAAGCAAAAACAAGTAAATACTTGAAATTACTGAAACTCACTGAACTGTAACCTAGATGTCTTGATCTTTGATAATGATTGTATAACTATATAATTTTATATTGTGATTATAAAAGCTTCATGATAACATGTGACTCTCATGACTGGCTCTGCTTGCACCCCCTTACCCTGTTTTACAACTTTGGAGTTTTATGATGACAAAGACACCCCCTAATGTTTATTAATGAAGGAAACTGAGTCAGCCCAGAACTAATCCACCTCAATTCCTAAGCTATCCTACTAGACAAAGCTAGATTTAACCAAAATTGGCCCCCTTGACTAGTAATTGTTTAAACCTTACTTAAAATTAACCTATATCTCATAGTAATACTAAAAATATCATATTAAGTCTGCCATTTTCTTGTACATTCTGTGACTAGGTATGTCATACACTCAATAATTAGATCATTTCTAACTTCATCATCTTGAGCCATTATACTCCTTATCCTAAAATCTGCCTGTCTTTGTATATTATAAAACTATCTGAGTTACTGTGGTTTGGGGAGACAGATTTTAGGCCCACAGGCTGATCTTTTTGCTTTGCACTTGGCGCTAAACTCTCGCTCCTTTTGAAACCCCAGTGCTCTGGATTTGGTCATTTGAGCACATGAGGCACATAAATTCTGCTTTGATCAGTATCAGTAATATCTCAAGTTTAAATGTACAGTAAGAAGACAATGTGATTTAATGAATGAACCATTTGAGTCACTTGAAGGGGAAGTGGGATTTTACCTTTGGGTTCTTTTGAAAGCAAAGGTCTATAAACATAAAGCTAGCATTATGGACACCTTTTGTAGAGTGAACATGAAGCTGTGTACAGTTTAGTCTTGTGTGTTCAATGAATTCAGCAGCTGATTTTGCCTGGTCTAACATCCTGGGTCAACACTGACTGCTGTTTTTCAGAAATGCAAGAGGATTACATTAATGAATTCTGCTTTTAGCTTTACCTCGGACTGCAAAGGGTGTGTGATCCCAACTATTGTCAAGTTTTAATGTTTATAAAATATTGGTAGAAGACGTGAAACTCCTTTCATTTAAATGTGGCAAAGATGAAAATGTGTCTTTTCTCATTCCCAGTTTTTTGTTTGGTTTCCCCACTCCTAACATGATACTTCTTTTCTGCAATTTTGGTGCTGCTAATAGCAACATGCAGGTTTAGAACAAAAAAATGCCAGACTTGGTATGCAGTCATAGGTAAAAGAAATTATTCTTCCATATGTACTTTAATAGG
>JAQZBX010092786.1:0-12231 GCA_029593785.1 Cabassous unicinctus
AAAAAATAAATAAATCTTAAAAAAAAAAAAAAAAGATAGTTTCTGGCATTTTCTCTCTATTACAATCTTCTCTTCTACACACTGATACATGGGTATAAGGTTTAATTCTAGCTCCATATCCTTTATTTCAGATAGCCTAACCATCCCACAACACTATTTAATCTTGAAATTCAAACCCAAAGAATAATCTGCATCACAGCTCATTCCCTTTCCTATGAATTCTTCTTTCACCAATTTAAACTGCAAAGCTCCTTTATCTAAACAGAGGAAGCAAAAGGAGAACTGAGATAAGAGGTACTAAATTTTCAGTTATCCAAAATACCCAATAATTGATGCCTAAAATGGTGGCCAGTAGCGGGGGTTGCTTTTTGTTTTTTGTTTCTGATTTTTCATTGAATTGCATAGTTATATGTTATTATGATATAACACAATTACTATGTACCACAAGCTTTGCACAGATATAAAGAGTTCTAAAAAGTTTTACATTGTTATTCATGTTTTATGGAGGAGAAAACTGAAGCTCAGAGAGGTTAAGTAACTTGCCTTAATTTACACATCTAGGAAGTTGGAATTTGTACACAGACAATCTGGTTCTAGAATCAAAGCACTTAATCTCTCTGACAGGGGAGCTGATGTGGCTCAAGCAGTTGGGCACCTCCCACCCACATGGGAGGTCCCGGGTTTGGTTCCTGGTGCCTTCTAAAGAAGACAAGCAAGACAGCATGCTGACTCGATGGCCTAGCACGGCGGGCTGTCACGGCGAAGTGACATAACGAGAAGACACAACAAGAGACACAACAACAAGCAGGGAATGGATGTTGCTCAAGTGATTGGGCACCTTCCACCCACATGGGAGGGCCCGGGTTCAGTTCCTGGTACCCCCTAAAAAAAAAAAAAGAAACGACGAACAGACACGGGTAGCACACAACAAACAGACACAGCAAGTACAAACAATGGTGGGGTGAGAAATAAATAAACCTTTAAAAAATAAAATAAAAGATTTATTAAATTACAAAACACAAAATCTTTCTGAAAGAGAGCTGACTAAAATCACAACTCCATTACACTCTCTCATCTCTGTGTCTTGATGCAATGATATAGAAGACAAAGGGGTATTGATACAAAGTACCAGAAATCCATTGACATTTATAAAGGATATTTATAAAATCCTTTATAATCACCCATAAGGACCCATATGTCACCCATATGGACATAATCTGTGGTAAGGTGAAAGAGTGTAGTTGTATATTGAAGGGATAGGACAGGAGGATAGTGATATTATTGAGTTGGGTGGTTCAGGATTGACAGGTGGGTAGATTGGGAAGGGTAGGTTAGAAGGTCCAGGGTACTGGGGAGAGGGTTGTGAGAGGGACCAGGTGAACACTGGGGATGTGCGGGGATGTGGTTGAAAGTACAAATTTGGGAATGCTTTTATGGCAATATGACAAGGAAGGGTTACTGGTTTAGGGTGTTGGGTGGGGGGCATTCAGGACAGGGCACACCTGGAGCAGGCTTCTAGGGAGTGTGTGCGTGATCATTCTGTCATAATGTGTTGTGTCAGTGGATGGAGACCCACATAATGAGTGGGAAGGAGTTGGACTCCCATCCTCGGGAGGACAGATTTGTTCAGAAATAGACAGGCAGGAAAGTCTCGAGAGCAAGGGCAGTTCCTAATAGGGGAGGACAAACCAATGTGTTTGCATGTAACTATGAATCTTGTCATCCAATGAGTCAAGCCAGGGGGTTGTCGTGGGCCCCAGGGGAAGGGGGAGGGAGGAATAGAATAGATCAAACAGGGGATATTTAGTGGTCAGTAGAAATGTTCTGCATGATCTTACAGTGATGGACACAGGACATGGTAAATATCATCAAAATTTATAAATGTGTACAGTCTAAAAGGTAAACCATAGTGTAAATCATTGACCATGTTTAGTAGCTATGTTTCACTATTTGTATATCAGTTATAACAAAGTTATCATCCACAAAAAAAAATGTATTAATATGTGGGGGGGGAGGAAAGGGGGAGGATTTTGGATATATGAGAGTCTCCTGTATTCTGTGCATGACTTTGCTGTGATATAAAACTTCTTTGAAAACAAAATGAAAAATAGTGAGACACTGGAGAACGAGTGGGGGAAGGTGACACAGTACAGATGGGACACCAGATATTGCGGTGATGAAAGGCAAAATGTCAAAAAAAATTTTTAATATTTTTCATTTTTTTAATATACCAATCTTTTAATTTCAGTTTTAGGTTTTTTTAATTTTTAGGTATCATATTTGTTATATTTAAACTTATCATTATTATTTCATTTTCCTATTAATTGTATTCAGCTATTGTAATAGCTTGATCTTTGAAGAAGCTTTGGATCACAGAAGGGTTACAACTGGGGTGGGGGAGGATCATTGGAGTGGGGTGTCAATGATAGAGGATGCATGGGAGGAAGTTCACCTAATCACACATATAAGGTATGTAAAAATGTTCAAATGTTCTTGGGACTTTGTCACAGTGGGTGGAGACTCACACAATAACCGAGAGAATACTGAATTCCCATCCTGGAGGGCTCTGCCACATTCTCTAAGGGAGCAGCAACAGTCCCCCAAGTGCAGGGGCAGTGACTGGCGAAGGAGGATGATCCAATGATGGGCTCTTGATATTGCTGACTAGGCTTATGAGCCTTTGCTCTAGAAATTGAAACTTAGCCTACTGTTATGGGGTGCCTAAGGGTTGCCTCCTGAGAGCCTCCTTGTTGCTCAAATGTGGCCTTTTTCTAAGCCAAACTCAGCATATGAATGCTTTACCTTCCTTCCAGCATGGGACATGACTCCCAGGGATGAGCCTCCCTGGCACCGAGGGATTGCTACCAAACACCAACTAACAATGCAACTGGAAAAAGACCTCGAATAAAAGGGGGGAAAGGTAAAAAAAATGCGTTTCTATGGCTAAAACTTCAAAGTGAGTCAGGAGGTCATCCCAGAGGTAACGCTTACCTACATCTCAGCAGGATCTCATAGACTGCCAAAGTGGATACTACCCCAAATACTGGGGCTCCTGAGGGCTTTGGAGACACCCAGATCCTATGGTCAGGACAGATAGTTCTGGAGTTTAGTGCCTTGCCAGTGGGCCCTACTTTGGAGTTTGTGCTCCTGAGAGTGAGAGTTGTACTCAATTATGTCTTCCCTGCACATGGTCCATCTGTCCCTTCTTTTCAAACCTATACTTGGTGCTAGAGTTTGTAGGTGTACGTCCAGAGACTCAAGTCTTTGGGCTGTCTATGTGCCAGCTGGGCCTGGAACCTCAGTGGAGTTGCAACACCTACACTACAGCTCATTGGACTCATCCAGGACAACTAGCGGGGAGATGATGATGGACAACAGCCATCCCAGGGAACGGAGAGAGTCTGCAGCTGCAGGCAGGATAGTCCCATCCATCTTCCCCATGGGATATAAGCCCCCTCTCAATTGGAGGTGGAGTGGACGTCACCATCCTGGAATCCTTGGGATTGGGGAAAGAACTATGGACTAGAGTGGACTTAATGGTATTCTACTATAGACATATTGTGATTCTAGCAATAGAAGAAATTACAACATTGAGGTGGAGACAATGGCCACCTCACTGGAGACTCTAGGGGCAGGGAGAGGGAAAAACAATTGTAATACAGGGGCTTTTTCAGAACTTGGGAATCATCCTGAGTGACGTTACAACGACAGATATGGGCCATTTTATATCATCACACAACATGCAGAACTGTGGGGGAGAGAGTGTAGATTACAATGTGAACTATGGTCCATGCTTAATGGCAAAGCCCTAGGATGCATTTATCAATTGCAACGAATGTGCCACACGAATGAAGGACGTTAATGTGGGAGGGTGTGGGAGGTGTGGAGAGTGGGGCATATGGGAATCCCTATATCTTTTGTGTAACATTTATGTAATCTAAGTATCTTTTAAATAATAATAATAAAAAGAATAAATTAATTAATTAATTAATTAATTAATGGATATTTATTTGGCAGGCAATATCTGTGAAGTTTCAGCCTTCCTCTTCCTCTTTAGACTCTGTGGGCCCAGCTTCTTCCAATCTCAGCTGTAAGCTGGAGGGTTTGTCTGTCCCTGGGTCTCATTTCTTTCCCAGCTCAGCTGCTCTGTTCTCTTCACAAGATCAGCTGTAAACTATCAGGTGAATGTCTCATCTCCCCCTTGGCCTCTGCCATGTCTAATGAACTTACTCTCTTCCTTTGTGTTCTTCTCTCTATGTCTACTTCCCCATGAGAGTCTGTTTTATCAGCCCACCAAGGGGTCTTGGACTCAACACTGACTCACACTCTAATGATATGGTTGAATCAAAGCACTAATCTTAACATAATTTAATCAAACTTCTCAGCTGAATCTAGTACAATCAAAGGGTTAGCACGCCCAGAGGAACATCCCAGTTTAAAATCTATATCTCTTTTTGGAATTCATAAATAATATCAAAATGCCACATATGGCTTAAGGAAAAATGAAAAGAAAATATGAAAGCCCCTGTCTTAATTTGTCAGGCTGCTATAATAAATACCAAACAATAGGTTGGCTGAAACAACAGTAATTTATGGTATCAGCTTTCAGAGACTAAAAGGCTTGCTTCCTCCCAGGCTTCTTAGCATTCTGGGGCTGACTTGCCAGCATTGCTTGGGGTTCCTTGCCTTGTACCTCAGGTCCCATTCCATGGTGATGTCCTCATTTTCTCTTCTGGGTTCCCCCTGACATCTGACTCCTTCCTGTGCCTTTCTCTTTATAAAGGCTACAATAATACAGATTAAGACTCAACCCCTCTTTCACACATCTTCAAGAGATCCTATTAATAATGGGTTCACATCCACAGGTATGTGGATTAAGGTTAAGAACATGTCTAAATTGGGGTACATAATTAAATGTACCACAGCACCTAACCTAACACTTAGCACATAGTAGGCAATCACTAAATAGTAGTTCATTTAATCATATATAAACACATATTAAACATTTAGATATCTAAGTCCTGGCTTTTCATTAAATTCCCTTAGTGACAACCGCAAGATCTGTAACTTCAGTCCCCAAAGAATTAACTTTTTCTAATGAGTAATGAAGTCAAGCTGATGTAATTGCTTAGAAGATCCCAAGGATTTAAAGCCTATAAAATTCAGTGGAACAATACCAACATTGCAGCTGCTTTCTTTCTCTGTAAATTCCCCTCCGTGCTTGAAGGTAGAATAATCCATCTGAAACCACAACTTAAAACTAGCACCTAGATTGTGCAGCAGAGGAAATACTATGCTTAGTCACCTTGGGTTTCTGGACAATTAAGATCATATTTGTGTTAGAAGCATCCTGATAAACTAGCTCTACCTGAGAAAGTGCTTAATAGTGACTTTTAATGCCTTCTACTCGCACTTCAGTTTGAAATAGTGCAAAAAATATACCACTGCTATATTGCATCTTCAGTTGAAGGGAAACCAAGTCTAGAAAATTTTAATGTAGGGTCATATGCTTGTACTTGTTGGAATATATGACAATAATGTAGATACAGAGGTGTGGTTTTGGCAGGAATTCTGAAGTGGTACCTCTCAGCAGAAAACACCACCACAGATATCTACTGTAACGTATTAGCAAAACCTGTGGTCAAGACCCAAGGGAACTGTGAGGCTCTCACCTTCATTATGGAAAATCAAGGTAAATGGCGTATTTGACTTGTCAAACTTCAAATAAATTGTTATTTCTATTGGCAGATAATATTCTTCTTATTTAAACTACAAGCCTGACAATTCAGCAACCTTTGAGGTGCTGAGAGCATCAGAAACAATCCAGGGTAAGTTTTACAGACACTTTAGTTTTGTTTTATTCTTGTTTCCTCCCATTTTTCTGAAATATATGCAATAGACACTTGGTTTTCCTTTTATGCACCATATTTTTGGCATGAACTAACACGAGATTTCTACTACAGTTGGGCACATGTCCATTTTCCAAAGTATTTTTTCTGCAGCTCCACAAAAATACAAAAAATAGCAGTATGTCAAAATATCCTTTTATGACAAAAGGTTTGGTTTAAAATTTATTCTCTATAATGAGGGAACATAAGCCTCTGTTTCAGAACTAGTTCTCAAACTGCACACCCTTTCCTTTCAGTGTAGATGAATCTTCCATACTGAATTTAAAATAAGCCCCTGGCAGATGTAAATCATTATAGATTTAAAATTATTTTTTCTGAGTGAAAGCTTTAAATAAACACTCTAAGAAAAATTTCTAAATTTTAAAATAATGCATGTTTATATTAGGAGGTTGTTATAAATATTAATCCAAGTGTAGACACAGTGAGTTTTTTTAATTTAAATATTAACTAGGACATTTCTTCTGCTACCAATATATCTTCTTTGCCACAGATCTCCCTTTGCTAATTCACTAATCTGATAAGTCCATTAGCAACTTTTCTTTGATAACGACATCAAAAAGTTCCATTGTCTGCAAACCAGCAAATGATGTGGAAATATTTAAGAAGAAAGGAAGAGCTAAAAGTGGAAGAGAGGAGCATTCTTTAGAACTTTTTCATAAGCAGTGTGGAGTTGATTCATTATTCTGGCAGAGCGCCTGATCTTAAGGGATGATATAAAGTATTAGTGTGATCCATGATGGGAAAGAAGTAGAATAAAATGATGAGACCCAAGGACCAAAGACAAACTCCTTGGGTTGACCAGCCAGGGCATCAAGACAGTGATATAAAGGAGGCAAACCAAGGAAAGAAGTTACCACACATGCCTACCCAAAGTAAGCAGGACATCCAGGAGACAAAGAGGGAGATCACTGAGATACATTCTACTTAACCTACCAACACAAAAAAATCATATCAGAGGGCTGGTAGAGTGGAGAAAGTCTGGGCTAGGATCAGTAGACCTGAGCTCTAGACTCAGCTATATTTCTAACTCTGTGTTAGAGTTAGAAATCATTTGCATTACCTGTCGACCTCATTTTCTCTACTAATAAAATGAAAAACATATAGATTAGATATACTATCTGGTCCTTTAAGGACTGAGATCCTGTAGCAATATAATGTATATATTTCCTATAAAAAATGATGATGCTTGGGTCAATGCCAGTCTAGTTTTTTTAACTTTCTATTTTGAAATAATTTCAACTTATGAACAGTTGCAAAAATAATATAGAACCCATAGAGAGAACTGCAATGGACACCCAACCCAGAACCCACATCCATAAACTTTTAATATTTTGTCACATTTTCCATATCATTTATCAATCTATCCATGAATCTATCTATCCATCTATCTGTCTGTCTATTTACCTATTTTCTAAACATTTGAGACAAGTTTGTATAACTCATGCTGCTTAAACACATAATAATTTCATGTTTATATCCTAAGAACAAGGATATTCATTCATGTAAGCATTTTAAGTGCACTCATCAAGTTCATGAAATGTAATATTAATATAAAGCTCTGAGTTTATATTCCAACTTTTTCATATACACCAATAATGTCCTTTTGGGCCTTTTTCCTTCATTATTAGATCTAGTCTGGGATCATGCATTGCACTTAATTTTCATTGTCTCTTTTTTCTCTCTCTCTTCTTTTAATTGTGGAAAGAAATATACAACATACGTTTTCCTATGTCAACCACTCCCAAGCATACAATTCAGTGGGATTATATACACAATTTTGCACAACCCTCACTACCATCTATAACCAGGACTTTCCAGTCATCCCAAACAGAAATCCTACACCTATTACAATGGCAGTCTAAGTTAAAAGAAATTTAAACATCTACTGATTGTAGACTAATAAGTCAAGCAACAGAACTGAACCTTGAAAAAGAAAAGTTGGGGTAATCTAGTCATAAGAGGGTCCTTGGCCTCCAGTTTAAGAATGAACAAATCTGCCCTCAGCTAAGGGGTGGAGGAGGGGCAAGCTTCCCTGAGCCCTCTCTAGATTTTCCAAGCTTTCCAACTTTTATCCAGCCTCCCTAAGGAACTGTTCAAAACACAGTGAACCATTGGTGGAAGATGGACTTGGTTAGTAGAACAAATATGAGAGTATTCTCTCATGAACTATAACAAATGTACAATACTAATACATGGTGTTAATAATAGGGGGTGTGTGGAAAAATAAACTAAATATGAGCTATGCATCATGATTATTTGTAATAGTCTGATGATGTTCTTTTATAATCTGTAACAAATATTCCACAACAGTGAAAGGTGATGGTGGAGGGCTGTTACATGGGAATTCTGCACATTATGTATGATTGTTTTGTAGGCTCACACTTCTTTATTAAAAATATATAAAATTTAAAATTTAAAAAATTTTTAATAATATTGCCATAGGCGCACTTTCAACTATCCATTAACTTGGTGAAAAGCTTCTTTCTCCTGAAAGCTAGGTCATTGAAAATATACTTTCAGGGCATCACAGGAGAGCCAATAGAGGAGCAAGTAATTTGAGTTAGTGAAAAGTTCAGTCAACAGGACAACAGGGCCCAGATTAATGTGACCTAGAACAAATTCCTTATGTGTGGGAAGGGGGATCTTAATTTCTTTACCCATAAAAATCTATAACCTAAGTCTAAGCACTGATATCTTATTACAGAGAGAAATTTCTATCTCTCCCTCCTTCTCTCTTCCCTTAATTATTCAAGGTCATTTTATATCTCTTAGTGAATCAATCTATTCTATTAATCCAAAACTGTTGTGTTTACCACATAAATATATGTCCATTTGAATTAGGATGCAAAGTGGACATTTTAAAAAGAAGCCTAAGATATTTGGCCATAAATTTTAGATGGAGAGTAAATACATAAACACTCAAAAAATTAAATGACCATATGATTGATGTAGATATTAAGTCCTGTGTTGTTGTTTTTTTATAATTCTTGACAGCAGTGTCCAACAAAGAGAATGGAAGAGGCTGTCCTACTCAATCAAACTTCTGTAGTGACTCATTTTCGGCTTAGCGGTTTATCTGTAAATCAGAAGGTGCAGATGTTTGTCTTTACCGTGTTCCTCATTTTCTATGTCCTAACACTGTTTGGGAACATCCTCATTGTCATAACCATTATCTATGACCGCCAGCTCCATACCCCCATGTATTTCTTTCTCAGCAACCTGTCCTTTATCGATATCTGCCACTCTACTGTCACTGTCCCCAAGATGTTGGTAGATACCTGGTCAGAGGAGAAGCTCATTCCCTTTGATGACTGTGTGACCCAGATGTTCTTCCTGCACCTCTTTGCCTGCACAGAGATCTTTCTCCTCACTGTCATGGCCTATGATCGGTACGTGGCCATTTGCAAACCTCTGCAGTACATGACAGTGATGAACTGGAAGGTATGTGTGCTGCTGGCTGTGGCCTACTGGACTGCAGGGGATGTCCACTCGATAGCCCTGACCGCCCTCACTATCAAGCTACCCTTCTGTGGTCCTGATGAGATTGACAACTTCTTCTGTGATGTCCCTCAGGTGGTCAAACTAGCCTGCACTGATACTTACATCCTTGAGATCCTCATTGTTTCCAACAGTGGGCTGATCTCTGTGGTCTGTTTCGTGGTCCTCCTAGTATCTTATGCAATTATCCTGGTAAATCTAAGACAGCGAATCTCCGAGGGTAGGCGGAAAGCCCTGTCCACCTGTGCAGCCCACCTCACCGTAGTCACGCTATTCCTGGGGCACTGCATCTTTATCTATTCCCGACCATCCATTAGCCTACCAGAGGACAAGGTTGTGTCTGCATTTTTTACTGTTATCACCCCACTGCTAAACCCTATCATCTATACACTGAGAAATGAAGACATGAAGAATGCCTTGAACAAGTTAATGCAGAGAAAGGAAGGGAAAGAAGAAAAATGAAAATGACTAAGAATTTAGGGTGCTTGGTGTTCCAAATCATAGAAATGTCTTGCAATGACTAAGACAGATACAATATTTATCAGATTATACGAGTCATAAAATCAGCCTCTGGTTTAATATCTGACAATCATAAAAACAGTTATAATTTTTATATCTTCCAAATACTAGAAATTGTTCTGGACTATTCACATCTACTTAATTCTCATAACAACCATGTGAGATAGGTGTTATTAGACTTATTTTTAAATGAGAAACCTGAATCTCAAAGATAATAGGCAGCATGCCCAAGGTCACCCAGCTAGGAAATGCTGAAGGCAGGATTTGAACCCAAGTGTATCAACAGCAACTCGTGTTATTTTCATTATGCCAATCTGCCTCTCCCTAATTTTGTCTTAGGGTAAAACCAGTTCTAAACATAACTTCAGATTTCTTGGCAATCCTTGCCAACTTCATTTACTCACACTTGCCTAAGCAGCTTAGCAAACAGTGGTAAGTCAGACAACTGAGCTTGATATGACTTAGATGACTTAAAAGATTTCAAGTCATTGCTACCCTTAAGTGGTCAGACAACAGCCTAACATCAAAGCAAAGATATGGAGATGTTTTATTATTCAATATTTCAACAAATAATTACTGAGCACTTATTATGTGCTGAGTACTAGGTTTTTAATAATAAATAAAACTCTTTCATGGAGTTTACAGTCTAGTAAAGATAGAAAACAAAAATATAAGCAAATAAATTATAATTACAGATTTTGAGAAATGCTTTTTTTAAAAAAAAATAGAGCACAGTGCTGTTTGAGAGTTATGGAAGAGACTGTCTTTAGATTGTGTGGTCAAGGAGAGGTTCATTGAAGAAATGACATTTAATTTACCATCCGAAAGATGAAAAGGAGCCAACCATGAGAAAAGTTAGATAACAATATTATAGGCAGAGGAAATAGCAGCTGCAAAGACCTATGTTGGGAAAGACCTTGGCTTGTACCAAAAATGAATAACCAGTGTGGTTGCACCTTAGTTTGTGAGGTGTAGCCATGGGGCAGGGAAAATGAAAAAGAAATTTTTTTAGTCTAATCAATGAGTTTAGTATCTTTTTGAGGGCAATGGGAAGTCACCAAAATGATTTAAGCATATACGTGGCATGATATGATTTTATTTTTAAGGAAATTATTCCAGTTGATATGCAGAGGATTCATCCAACTAAGTATTCATTACAAAGCACTTAATATTCGCCCAGGTTTGTACTGAGAGCTCAGAGAACATACTGAGTATGCTGGGTTGAATAAAACATGGATCTTCAATCTAGTTGTGATGACAGTCACACATGATAGCATTGTGTTAAGAGCTTTAAGAGTGCTATATGTCAAGTGACTTGGGAAGATGGAATAAAGGAAGAGTATACTCCAGGCAATGGTGTGTCAAATTCTTGTATATGAAAGAATATGGTATATTAGGAATCAACAGTTCACTCCGACTCCATCAGTGAGAAGTGATGCAACTGGGATTTCCTAGGCAATAGTGAGGGTGTGATCAAGAAACCTTTGAGCCACAAGATCCATCGCATATTTTATGCAAAATTTGCCGGATTTGTGTTGGGAAGGAAATTCAAGACAGAGACTTTGATATGAAGACATTCTGGAGAGAGTGTAAACTACAATGTAAACTATAATCCATGCTCAGTGGCAATGCCCCAAAATGCGTTTGTCAATTGCAATGAATGTACCACACTAATGAAGGATGTTGTTAATGTGGGAAAATGTGGGAGGTATGGGGAGCGGGGCCTAAGGGAATCCCTATTTTTTTTTATGTAACATTTATGTAATCTAAGTATCTTTTTAAAAATTTAAAAATGTATTTTAAAAAAGACATTCTGTAGAGTTTTCTGGATAGCAGAAGTTAACTTCCAAAACACAAATATAAGAATTAATAGAGGGGGACAGATGTGGCTCAAATGGTTGGGCATCTGTCTGCCATATGGAGGGACCTGGGTTTGATCCCCGGGACCTCCCGGTAAAATAAATATATAGATATATATAGAAGGCGCATGGGCTGCCAGGCTCTGTGTGCTGGTGAGCCACCAGGCCCCGGGAGCCATGCAGCAAGATGATGATGTTAAAGGAGAGAGACAAGACGAGATGCTCCAAAAGCTCCAAAAACCAAGAGCCGAGGTGGCACAGATGGCAGAACACCTCTCTTCTACATCGGAGGTCTCCAGGATCGAATCCTGGTGAAGACTGGTGGAGGAGGAGGAGAAGAGATGAAACAGACACAGAGAACTGCCCAGCGAAGGGACACAAAACAGCAATGGGGAAGGGGGGGTTTAAAATGGATCAAGTAAATAAATAAATCTTTAAAAAAAAAA
>JAQZBX010092787.1:0-12220 GCA_029593785.1 Cabassous unicinctus
TATATATATAATATAAATGTATATATAATATATATGCCTGACATAAAAACTGTAAGTGTAAGCTATTTTATTACTATTGCTATTTTTTTCTTTACTTTTTTTAAATTTCTCTCTTACTATTGCTATTTTTATTACTGATTTATTATCTTACTTTGTTCTTTTACACATTTGATTTGACTCTATGCTTATAATTTTTTTATTTTACTAATTTAATGCATCAGAAATTAATTCCTTTCTTTTATAAGAATAATAACTAATAAAATATGAGACTTAAATGGTCATTGAAGTGGGGTCTGCAAGTGGTGTGTTAACCAAATGATTACTAAAATAATTTTTGTTCATTTATATCTTGGTGCATTTTATAAAAAGAATAGAACTCACATATGCTACCTGTTTGTCTTCACAAAGGCTCATTTCTAAATTAACACACAATAACAAGATTTTATCTTATTTTCAGAGACTTTCAGAAAAGGAGAGTCTATGAATTCCAATTATTTCCTGCTCTCTCCTGTATCATCATCATCTGAAGGTGAAACTGTATATCAGAATAGTAAGATGAGAAAGGAAGAAAAGGGGGTGTATATGCTCTGTTCCCTCTCATTTCCCACTGGTCAAAGTACAGTATGTATACCCCAAACATTGCTAACTCCCTCAGCATTTAAGAATTGTGTCATCCATTCCATCAGGTGGCTGCTCAAGATCCCATGACCAGAGATGCGAATTTCCACCACCTGAAATTAAAAGGGACAAAATGGTGATGGGACATTTATAAGAGGGAAAGTCAAGGAAATTTTAAAAGTTGTATAAGTTTATGGCCCAAGTATCCCCTCCTACTCAGCACACCAAATTCTCCTTCCCTATGTTATTTTTCTCCTTAGTATATATTGCTGTGTTGGTTGTCTATTTACGTCTCGAAGAGTGTAAACTCCTTTGAGGTGAGATGGTGCTATGGAATGAAACATGCCACCCACAAGGACATGTTCATGTCCTGACCTCCTTTCCTGTGGATGTGAACCCATTTGTAAACAGGATCTTTGAGGATGGTATTGGTTAAGGGGAGGCCAAGCTGAACCAGAGTGGGTCTTAATCCAATGTGGCTGGGGTTCCTATAAACAGAGGAAATGTGGACACAGAATAGAAGACAGAAGAAGACAGATGGCCGTATGACAGAGGCAGAGATTGAGTTATGGACTGCGGGCAAGTCAGCACCAGAACCTAAAAGACTTCAGAGAAAGCATGATCCTGATGAAACCTTGATTCTGGCCTTCTAGCCTCCAAACCTGGAAGACTATAAATTCCTGTTGTTTAGGTCAATTAGTCTGTGGTATTTTGTTATAGCAGGTCTGTCAAACTTAGGGAGCCTTATCCTTTTTTTTTTTCACAGCTCTGTCTCTAGTCCCTGGTACAAAGTAGATGCTCAGTAAAGATTGTTTGAAAGAATGAAGCTTTCCAAGAAATTCAGTTAAACCTCTCCACCTTTAAAAGAATATATAAAATCATCAGATCATATGTAGATGAGCTATACTGGAGTCAGTTAAATAATACTAGGTTCTTTCTACGGAACATATCAACCAAGCAAGGGGAACCCCTCAGTCCAGAGCTTTAAATTAGCATCAGCTAAACAATTGTGGTCATATTCAGGCTCTGCATATCCTAAGGCCTCGGAAAAGTAAAATCATAGTGTTACAAAGCAATAGGCTCACAGCCCCATGCATACACAAGTCAGTACTGTCACACCAGGATTTCGAGAAAAGAGTTTTATTGTGAGGTCCACCGGCAAGGAAAAAGGAGGTAATGTCAAATCTGTCTCCCTGTTCTGAGATTTAAGGGAGTTTTATAGGATAGGAGTGAAGGAAGGTAGGGATAGTGACAGGGATTCAGCTTGGCACATTCTGATTGGTTGTTTGTAGAATTGTCCATATATGCTAGTAACACACCCTTGGACCAGATCTTCTTTGTTGAGGGACTCCTTGAATTTTACATGCTTCCAACATCTCTTCATCCTCATAATCTTGTTTCCAAGGAAAGTGATTTTTTTTTACTAGTGTCTCAGAGTTCATCCAAAGGACAAGAATCTGTGTTTCTGTGCATGCTCAGGTTTATAACTTATAGCCAAGTTTGCCTGTAAAACAAGTTCAGGAAAGGTTTAGTTATGGGAGGGGAATAGATCCTGATAAATGGGTTTTGGCCTTAAGCCTAATTATACAATAATTCAGGACTCCTGGCTACCTTGCCCATGGTTTCGAAGAGAAACTGAAACTATTCCTTCTGGGGTTTGCTCTTAAAATCTCTGTCTGTGATCTTGGGTACATCTCACATTTTGGCACATAGAGAAGTACAGGTGAACTTTACTTTGATGAGTCTCTGAAACATCATGTGAATGCTTATAATTCATTCAAAGCTGACAAAACAATCAATACTTCATAGTACCTGAAGTATGGAAAATTTACTCAGGCTTTTGGTCAAAACTGAAAATTTATGGCCACTTTAAGGTCACCTCCGAATTTCTAATTTTAACTGTAATTTATTTGTCACTACTGTTTCTGAGGCACCTATGGTAGGAAATATCTGATGATTTTGGCTTGAGATTGCATATTACTGGCAAAGAGGATTTTATTTCCTTTAATAATGTGCAATGGTAACAAGAACTATGGAGATTATTCCAAATTGATTATTTTCATAAGCCTCTACATCCCAACTTGGAAACCAATGGGAAGATATATTTACTTTAATGAGAACATACTTTCCTGTAGTGAATTTTTATAGAAAAGAAATGGAGATGCCATTGCTAATGGGAGGAAAAAAAGACCTTTGAAGTCTCAGGTCTTCTAGCACTCTTGATTTGAGATGCCATTAAACCACTAAATTAATGCAAACATAGCTTAATGAAATGTTTCTCATACTGTGATCATAAAATATCCCTGCAAAATGCCACTCTGCACTTAATAAATATGAGTGCCAAATCACACACATATTGATTTTTTAAAAATATAATTATTTCCTACAGACTCCTAAAACACTCAGAAGAGCAACACAAGCCTCAAAGGGCACTCTAATTATAAGATGAATTTGGATTGATTTAACATCATCTCTTTCAGATGGACAATAACAAATTCAATGATAATTTTGGTTACAGTCAGACCATATGACTGGATGCCAGATGAAACTCTTAGAAACAATGTTCACTACATGGCACAGATTATGAAGTAAAGTTTTTTTATCTGGTACCTTTTACTGTATTTTGTAGGTATACACAGGCCAGTGCTACTCAGTGTATTCTTCACAGAAACCAGTTAAGTACTGACATTTAAAGAATGCATTTAGACATATATATAGAATTTGGCATTGTTTCATAACCTAAATGCATGATATTTTTCTATTAATTAATTTATAGCATTTTTTGCAAGAGGTTGGCCTATATTGGGTTAGATTTTCTAAAATTAAAAATTATTTCTAAATTACAGTTTTTATGTGAGTTAAACATATTAAATTTACTCTATTGGAAACTAAAGCTGAGATAATTAAAACCTATTTACTTATCAATTACCTTCAAAATAAGAATAATGAACACACTACTTCCTAATGTAAAAATGTAATTTAAATGAAAAATAACTAAAGTTTCTATAACAAAAAACAGTGAGAAGAGTGACATTATTTACATTTTTCTAAATTTCTTAATAGAGACCTGGATTTCAAATCTTCTACTTTATCCAATCTGTTACAATAGATTTTTTGTTTGATCTATATAAAGGAAATTTTGCCTTCATAGATACAAAGTTGGAAAATCATGACAAATTTAATATCTTTTTTCTTGTATAATTTTGGTACTTATTTTTTGATAAAAACCAAAACTCAGCCAAGTGATAGTGTCTTGAGCGTTCATTGCAAAGTCAAACCTGAAACCATAACAAGGAAATTTTAAAAATTCACTCTTCTATCTTATACATTGAATAAATATTTTATCCATGCATGAATTTGCAACATCATACATTGGTGAGCTGCAAAATATTGGGTTGCTGAATGATGCAAATTTTCTAAATGTTGACATATTTTATTGTAGTATATAAAAAAATTGCATGCATTATTATCACCATTGATCTCATCAGGAAAATCTTTAAATAGGAAGCTGTCAATTTCAGAGTGGCAGTTATAAGTTTTCAAAAATTTAATTTTCACTTGAAAGCTAAAAGTTTACCTGTACAGCCAAAACTATCACTTATTTTCCTTGAAATGACAGGCTTGCATTATTCATTTTTGAGTAAAGTCTTCCAAATACCCAAACCCAAATAAACAAAATTGTCTATCATTCCTTATTTTAAGAAAAGATGGTTTTTCATGGGAAAAAAATGGCTAGCTAAGCTTGTAATTCAAACAATTATACAAATGCTTTTCCTGGAGACAACCATCCTATATTTGTATGCAGGAAAAATGCTCTATGTAAACTTCACATTTTTAATTGGAATTTTATTGAGAAAATTGTATATTTGCATGCATTTCTAAGAAAAATATACATACAGATCCCATGTTACTTTTATCCAGTTTCCCACATTGGTAATATTTTATAAAAACATAGTAAAATAGCACAATCAGGATGTCAAAATTGATTCAATCCACTCACTGATTTTATTCAGAGTTCCCCAGTATTACTTGTACTATTTTCTGTGTTTTATGTGTGTGTGTGTATGTGTGCTGTGTATGTGCATTAAGTTCTATAAAATTTTATCATGTGTATAGATAAGATCGTGAATAGTACTGTCAACCAAGAAATCCCTCTTATTGAACTGTTATAATTGCACCCACCTCCCTCCAAGTACCCCTACTGTTCATTCTTGGCAATCACTAGTCTGTCCCTTAATTTCTAAAATTTTGTTATTTAAAAATGTTATATAAATGAAATCATACAATATTTAACTTTCAGGGATTGGCTACTTTACTGAGCATAATTCTATGGAAACTCATTCAAATTGTCATGTGTATGAATAATTCATTCTTTTTTATTGTTTAGTAGTATTCCATCATATTTATGTACCATGATTTGTTTAGCCATTCACTTATTGAAGGACACTAGACTGATTACAGTTTTTGGCTATTACAAAAATATTTGTTATATACTTACTCTTTTTCACTAAGAATATTAAGAAACCATGAATCAAGGTGGAGATGTAATATAATTAATAATTTTTGGATTTATAAAGTACCATCTTAAGTGAAACTGGCTTTATTTTCCAGTGAGTTCATGGTAGTTGTAGCAGTTTGATATTATTTATGAATTCCAAAAAGAAGGATTATGTTTGTAAACTGGTCTGTTCTTCTGGGTGTGATCCCCTTTGATTGTATTTGATTCAGCTGAGATGTCTTTGATTAAATTATGTTAAGATTACGGCTTTGATTCAACCATGTCAGTAGGGTGTAACTTAGGGTTGAGTCCTTGTTCCCTTGGTGGACTATATAAATAGACACTCACTCAAGAAGAAGATATATGAGAAAAGAGAAAGAGTTTCATAGATGCCAGAGGATAGAACATTGTCATGACACGGAAGAGAAGAGAACTTTGATCCTGCAGCCCCGAGAAGAGAGACGAGCCCTTTGCCAGCCTACAGCTGAGACTGGAAGAAGCTGGGCCCATGGAGCCTTAAGAAGAAGGAAGGAGAGACCAGGCAGAGATGGTGTGCTATCTTGCTTCAACACATGGCAACTGACTTGGGTGAGAAAGTATCTGTTACGGTACCTTGAGTTGGATTTTTTAGGGCTTTGTAACTGCTAGCTTTTACCCCAAATAAATACCCTTTATAAAATCCAACAGATTTCTGATACTTTGCATCAGCACCCCTTTGGCTGACTAATAGAATAAAATAACTACTATTAGAGTTGTGTTACATATCTTGATTCACTCTACAGAGCCAGCAGTTTTAACCACCATTGCTGTTGCAACCTCAATGAAAATTTCAACACAGTGAAAAATAATAATAGCATGTTAGTATTATTATGAGAATAATTTTGATGTTATGGACTCCCTGAAATAAGTACAAGAACCCCAGCAATCTGAGAACCATACCTTGAGAATTGCTGCTATAGATCAACTACTAAAAAACAAAAAGAGATATAATTATAAAGCCAGTAGTTGACTCAAGAGAGTATAATGAAATATTAATTAACAAAAAAGTTTGGAAAAATAGGAGAATGGGAGTATACTAACAACAGTAACAACAGATAGGTTAAACAGAACACAAAAGCAAATTGGTATGCATAAATACAACCTTAGTCATAATAAACATAATATAAATGAATTAAAGACTCCAATCAAATGACAGATATTATCTGACTGGACAAAATAAAGTAAGAACCAAGTAGGTGCTGTTGACAAGACATATATTTTAAATTCAAAGGCACAAATAGGTTGAATGTAAAACAGAAAAAGAATTATGCTATACAAATTGTAAGCAAGAAAAATATCCAAAAATAGTCTTCAAGGAAAGGAGTATTAGTAGAGACATAAATGACATTTAATAACCATAAAAGTTCAGCATGTCAGGAAGATATAACAATTATAAATGTAGATGTACTTAATAGTTTTGAAATATATTAACAAATCTGAGAAAAAAAAAAGGAGAAATAGACAAATACACAATCACAGTTGGAAAACTTAACATAGCTCTCTCAGTAATTGATAGAACAACTACTGTTGTGTAAAGATGCACAACATCTAAATGGTACTGTTACCCAACTTGACCTAATTAAATTGATATTTATGGAACACATTCCTTTCAAGCTCATAGGGAAGTTCACTAAGATAGATCATATGTTAATGCATAAATGTAGTATCAATAGATTTCAAAAGTTTGAATTCATTCATAGTAATAATCTCTGTAAGAACAACAAGACTAAATTAGAATCAACAACAATAAAACATACATTAAAGATACATATATTAGAAATTAAACAAATCACTTCAAAAGAACACATGGGTAAAAATATGTTGAATTGAATAATAATGAAAAATCATTTATAAACTTCATGAGATGCAGCTAATGCAGTATTTAGAGGAAACTTTTAGATGTAAACTCTTTTAGTAGAAAAAATAAAAATTTCAAATCAATTATCTGATCCTCCATCTTTGGGTGTTCTAAAGAACAGAAAAACAAATAAATTCTAAGTATGCAGAAAAAAGTAAATAATGAAGATGAGAATGAAAATTAGTGAAACAAAACACAAGGAAAAACAAATGAAAATAAATGTTTCTTATAAAAGATCAAAATATTAATAAGTTTCCAGGTATACTGGTAAATAATAAAATATAAAAGAATCAAATTACCAATATTAGTAATGGAAAATGAAATACCACTGGCCATCCTAGAGACATTGTAGATATAGGAAAGAAATATAAATACCTCCATGTCAAAAATTTTTGATGAAACAGACCTATTATTTGAAAAATACATATGATAAAAATTGAGATAGGAGAAAGAAAATATGAATCAAGATAAATGAATTTGTTATTAAAATTTTTACCTACAAGAAAAATCCAAGTCCAGATGGCTTCACTGATGAGTTATTCTAAACCTTTAAGGAAGAAATAATGTCAATGTTACACAAACTCTTTGAAAATATGCAGGAGAAGAAAACACTTCCCAACTTATTCTATGAGGCCAGTATTTCTCTGACAACAAAACTAGACAAGGACATTACAAGGAAAAGAAAACAGCAAACCACTATCTCTCATGAATACAGAAAAAAAAAATCCTTAATAAAATATTAACTAATTGAATTCAATAATATATAGAAAAGATAATACATCCTGAACAAATGGGGTTTATCCCAAGAATAAAACACTATTTTAACTTTAGAAAATTAATCAATGTAATCTGTCATATTTACAGAATATGAGGAAATTCAGGTGATCATATCAGTAGATACAGAAAAAAATTTTTTGTCAAAATGTAACATAATTTCCTGATAAAAACCTCAGTAAATTGCTTATAGAAGTAAACATTCTCAGCATATTAAAGGTCATCAGCCAAATAATCCAATTAATCCAATCCTTTGGCTGTCTTAGTTTGCCAAAGGGCTGCTGATGTAAAATACCAGAAATGTGTTGGCTTTTATAAAGGGGATTACAGTTCTGAGGCCATGAAATGTCCAAATCAATGCACCATCAGAGATCTGTTCTCACCTAAGTTAGCTGCTACATGGTGAAACAAGATAGTGGGAAATCTCTGCCCAGGTCTCTGCCTTTCCCTCCAGGCTCACAGTCTCTCAGAGCCTAGCTTGTCTCTTACCAGGACTCATCTCTCAGTCTCTGTTGCTCCACTTTCTTCCTGAATTCAGCTATGAGCTATCAGGCATATGGGTCGTCTGTTCAGCCTGGGCTCGTCTCCTCAAACTTGAGCTGCTCCATGGGCTCAACCTCTTAGGGGATTTGTGCTTAAACACTGGCTGCTAGGGATCCACAATTCCTCCTTTGATATTGCAGGGTCAAAAATGGCAAAGTTCCTTTTTCCTGTGTGTCTGTTTCTCTGTGTCTCCTTTTGATCAGCAACAGTAAGAGAGTGGAGACTCAACCTGAGTCATGCCTCACTGATATAGTCCAACAAAAAGGTCTCACACACACAGGAATGGGTTAGTTCAAAAACATAATCTTTCTCTATTGAGATTCATAAAGTAAACTTCAAACTGTCACAACAGCTATAACCATCACTATGAGAGATGAATTATTTCCCTAAGAACAGGACCAAGGTAAGCATGTTCATTCTCATCATTTCTATCCAACATTGTACTGGAAATTCAAGTCAGTGCAATAAGGAAAGAAGTATAAATAAAAGTATTTCATATTATAAAGGAAAAATAAAACTATTTAGTTATAGTTAACATAAACTTGTACCTAGAAGATGCTAAGTAATCTACAACAAAAGCTTCTAGAACTAATAATCGAGTTTAGTAAAATCACAGGATATAAGGTCATGCACAAAATTAAATCTATGTCTATTCACTAGCATTAAATAAAAAATTATTTCCCTGTATGGTAGAATCCACAATCATGAAATACTTAGGGTTGTAGTTAGCAAAATATGCACAGAACCTATATACACTGAAAGCTTCAAAATAATGTTAAATGAAATTAAAGACCTAAATAAATGGAAATGTATACCATTCTCTTGGATTGAGAGAAACAATATCATTATTATGCCTGTGAGGCTATAAACAAGAGAAGCCATAAATACTAGAACCACTTCTGCTACATATCAATAACTTCAAAGAAACATGTTTATTATCTTGCAAATCCCAACTTGGGTTCTTTGCCTACCTTGTCCTTGCCCAATATAACCCCCTGTAACCCCTCGGCAGAGCAGAGCACTACTCTGAACATCCTGCAGCCGCCCAGGACCAGCTTCCTGGTCTGTAAGTTACTATTTTGCTATATGGAGTGGCCTGTTTCATTTTTTACTCTTAAGTGCCTGTCAAACTTTGGTGGAACCTATTCTTAGACATATCTGTTCTGTAGATGGTCAATTGGCCACCTAACCAGAAGACAGAAAAAGGAAACAAGCTGACAGAAATGTGAATATGCAGACACAATGTTGCAGTTCGTGGGGGCAATCATGGGGTGGCCAACTTCTAGTATATGGGAGTAGGTAGCCCACTTTCTAACAGTTCGGCCCAGTGCATGAGTATGGGGATGCCCTGAAAATACCAGCCAGAGAGTTTGGTGGGGGGAGGGGACAAATGAAAATTAGGAAAAGAAACAATTGCTGACACCACGTGGCCATTGTTATGGGTAGTTAGATATGCTACAGAAACCTAATTAAAAGCAGTAGTTGAAATTCAGAGATTAGAAGAGGCTTTAACTCTAGAAAAGTATATTAGGTTAGCATGTTCCAACAATGCTAATGTATTAGCAAAAAAAGTACAAACTCGAGAGGGACAATTAGAAGTAATGGCTTGTAAAGTTGTGAAAATGCACAGGCAGAGGATGCTGCAGTGGCATCTTCCCAGGGGGAAGGATGTGATCCGAAGTTGTGGGATCACCGGGAGAGTGCAGAAGAGGGAGAATGGGAGGAGGACATTCAAATTGAAGACTAGCTTAAACAAGCTAGGCTGTTAATAACTACAAAAATGAAAGCAACCAGGGATCCCCATGACCCTTGGAAAGAGACCCCTTTTAGAAGCAAACAGTAATGAGGGAGTATACTACCAAAGAACTAGTAGAATTAGCAGAAAAGTTTAAACAAAAAGGCTGAGAGAGCATAACCATTTGTTTGCTAAAATTATGGTACATAGAGGGAGATGGTATTATGCTTTCAGGCATGGAAATGGCAAAAATGGCTAGCATAACTGCACATCCCTCTCTTCATCAACATCTTTACCAGGTATGGCTAAGACCAGACGACATTCAAAATTTATTAGTACAGTGTGTTTTACCTGCAAAATTGGCCTGGCCTAAAGAGTGGTATATGGCATCCACAATAGGTAAATTGTCATTTATGGAAGAATTAGAGGATGTAGTCAGAGAATTGGGAACGAAGTATGCAGCATGCTGAACACGTTCATGGACATGATGATGAACTATTCACAGCTCATATAAAGTATAAAATCTTCCAAACTGCTTCTCAAGCTTGGTATGGGACATTAGTAGTTTTTCTCAGCCCACTAGTTGGCCAGGCCATTCACTGGGTGTCCCGGCAATTCAAAGTGGTAAAGAAAGTAATCAAAGAGACCTTAAAAGGGAAGGACTAGAGGGTGCCTGAATATGTAACCCATAAACAAATATGGGCTTGCCTCAGGCACCACAATAGTAAAAAACAACAACAAAAAACTATTTCGGTATTAGTAGGACTCTGGAAAAAGCTGCTTAAAGAAAAAAGATATCAGCCTCTGCCTAAGTCTAAATCTGTGCCACTGGTTATCATTCCCACAGCACCCCCGAGGAAAGTGAGTCTGGTATAAGGAGTGGCTACTCCCATCCCTGAAAACTAGGGTGGTGCCATGGTCACCTGCAAATACAGATGACAGCAGGTGATCAGAGGTCTCATGTAGATATGGCTATCCATTGGTCTCCAACAGTTTGCATGTTGTACCTCTTATTGTAGTGGAGCAGAATGCACGCTCATCTATGGGAATTCCCAATTTAATGGGCCTTTAAAGATGATAGATGGGTATGGGAGGAAAGCCATGTGTGTAGTGCAAATTACCCTTATATTGTAGATTGGGAGCTTCACCCCCAAAGGATATTGTATGTGTTTCTCCCATTCCAGAATATATATTAAGGGTGAATGTATTACAAGACCTAGATCTTGCAACCACCACTGGTGAATTTTGCCTTCACATCTGCATCGTGAAATCTATTATATGGGATACTACTGGCTCATCCTCAGTGTACCTGCCTCCACCCAAGAGGGTCACCCATACCAAATAATATTGTCTCCTGGGTGGACATGCTGAAATCAATGAAACATTACAAGAATTGGCCAGAGTGGGGATCATGCAGCCAGTACAGAGCCAATTTAGTAGTCCTGTGTGGCAGGTGTAAAAAAAACATGATGGTAGAATAACAGTTGATTAATGAGAATTCAATAAGGTTGTTTCTCCTGTTCATGCCACAGTGCCAAATATTGCAATGCTTCTCAATAACTTATTGGCCCAGTTAGGAGAGTTCCATTATGGAATGGTGGCAGCTGATCTAGTAAGATGGGACACACCACCAAATGTTACTATGTTTCACTAGATTAATGATATTAGGCTTAATGGCAGTATTCCCTCTCTAGAAATGGAAGGCCTGCCATTACAATGCCTTTTAATGAGCCAAGGATGAGTCATCAGTTATGCCAAGATCCAGGGGCCTAGACAGTCTTTCAAATTCCTAGGAATGGTTTGGTCTGGTAAGACAAAGGTCATTCTGGCAATGGTCATAGATAAAGTACAAATCTGTTCAACTCCCTGTTCTGTAAAGGAACTGCAAGTCTTTACAGGCTTATCAAATTACTGAAGACCTTTTGTACCCACCTAGCTCTAATACTTCAACCCTTATGTATTAGTCAGCCAAAGGGGTGCTAATGTGAAATACCAAAAATGGGTTGGTCTTTATAAAGGGTATTTATTTGGGGTAGAAGTTCACAGTTACCAGGCCATAAAGCACAAGTTTCTTCCCTCACCAAAGTCCATTGTCACATGTTGGAGCAAGACAGCTGCCGACGTTTGCCCAGGGTTCAGGCTTCTTGGCTTCCTC
>JAQZBX010092788.1:0-12231 GCA_029593785.1 Cabassous unicinctus
GTTTCCACCTTTTCGGCAATTGTACAAACTCTCAGTAGTCTTCCGCATGAAGAAAAGAGATTTCAAAAATACTTCTTTCATTTTACCATATTTCTCATTTTTGTCATCCTTATGCAACTCCCATTTTGGAACCAATTCAGATTTATTAAGCTATGTTTCTCTGCTGACATGTAAGTAGATGGAGTTGCTAGAGGCAAATCATTTACCGTGGCTATTGTGAAACCTAAAATTGCAGTAGTCATCCACACATATCACAGGCTTGCTCATTGTAAAGATCACTCTTAGGCAGTGTTTATGTGATACTGAAACAGCCAATTGAAAATTGAATCAGTTTAAATAAACCAGATAGTTGACATTGCATAGACAGAATAAACAGTGAGGATGTTCCTGAATTCCTTCTTCTCATTGAAAACAGTTTGAGTGACTAGAGTTTATCTTTATAATTTCAAATTATAGGAGATGATTATCTTTTAGAGGATAATTTCCAAATCTTGCTTTTTCTCTTTTGCAAAATATTACTTATTTTGGTGCAATTTGGGGGACAGTACATATGTCTGGACATTTATGTTTTATATTGTGCTTGTGTTTTATAATATAATGGAAAATATAGTTTGTTCTAGTTTCAACTGGAATTAAATTGCGTTTTTCATTGCACCAGCATCTATGGAGTTATATCATTATGTCTTTTCTTTTGGCTAATTTTCAGTGTTAAAAAGACTAATCATTTTAATAGAAACATTTTGGACCATTCTTTAATGCAAACAATACACAATCAAGATTAATAGAAGCTATAAATAAAAAAAGCTTTAATACTATTGATAAAAATCAGCTCAGCAAATGGAAATGAGGACGTTCAATAACAAATAATATACTGCAATGACATAGCCCATCAAGTTGCTATATGAGGCCTCATGAATAATAGCCCTTCAAATTATTTATGTACTTTGCAGTATAATCAGCCTCTTGAATGGTAAGCTACTAGAAGGGATAAACACACTCAGTTTGTATGGTACTAAACCTAGTACCACCCTTAAATTAAATGTGAATATGCACTTGATGCTGCATGATATCCTAATGTGATATCCTAATGTGATATTCCCACCATCATTGACAAACTTTCCAGCTCTCATTAGGGTTTTCTCTTCTTAGCTGTATTTTCTCTTGCCATTCTCACAGAATTTCTCCTGTAAGACTTTAGTGTGAGTTTCATAATGGAAAAGTTCATAGTCTATATCTTTTAATACAGAGGCACTAGCATGAGTATCATATATTTGCTGGACATTGCACTGGACACTCTTGGAGCAATAAAAATAAAATAAAATCTATGAATCCCATCCTCCATGTAGAGTATAGACAGAAAAAATAAGTATATACCTATGGAGGATGTTTTAGTTTGCCAAAGGGCTGCCAATGCAAAGTACCAGAAAATGTGTTGGCTTTTATAAAGGATATTTATTTGGAATAAAAACTTACAGTTCCAAGACCAAGAAAAGTCTAAATCAGGGCACTATAAGAGATGCTTTCTCACCAAAGTCAACTGCTATTGATTCTGTTGTCCCCGGCACATGACAAACCAAGATGGCTGCTGATCTCTGCTGAGGTCTGATCTTTCCATTCTGGGCTCACGGTCTCCTCTTGAGCTGCTCTGTGGGCCCAGCCTCTTTGAGCCTCTCAAGGGCTTCTGCTTTCCTGCAGTCCTCTCTCTCATATTGCAGAAGCAAATATGCCAGCTTCCTTCTTCTGTGTCTCTCTCTGTGTGTCTGTTTATATTAGACCCAGCAAGAGGGCAGAGACTAAACCTGCGTAATGCCTGACTAATGTAGTCCAATCAAAAGACCTAAAGCAATTTTATCAAGTCATCTAATCAAAGGGCCCCAACTGAATTTAATGTAATAAAATGGTATCACACCCACAGGAATGGAATAGTTTAAAACATAATCTTTTGCTTTTTGGGATTCCCAAAATTCAAACAGTTACAGAGTTTAAAGGTACTTAAATATAACTCACCAAAAATAAAAGTAAATATTCAATTTTATTTTTAATTGGACCATCCATTTATGATAAAAGTGTTTCTGCATCTAGGTTATCATAGTCATTTTTTTAGGAGGTACCAGGGATTTTGAACCCAGGACATCATACATGGGAAGCAGGTGCTCAACCACTGAGCTAGATCCAATCCCAATGAGAATTGTTTTTTTCATTTGTTTCTTTTTGTTTTTGTTTTAGGAGGTACCAAGAATTGAACCCAAGACCTCATACATAGGAAGCAGGCACTCAACCACTTGAGCTACATCTGCTCCCCCATAGTCATTTTTGATTCAGTATTATTATATCATTTGTTGAACAAGTGAGTGACTAAGTGGATGAATGTTTTCAGTGCTTCTTGCCAATATTTATGAGTGAGTTGTGGTGGGTAAGAACTTAATAGTTGTACTACATTTTAAGAATTGTGACTAGCCACTAAAGATCTATTAATTGAGTGCTCCCCATGAATTACAACTGCTTTGATTCTACACCAAAGAAACATTGTTATTATTTACATTCTCAATCAGTATCTATTACGCATTTGCTTATTTTGCACTCAAGAAATAAATAGAGAAAGAAAACCCATTGTGCACTCAATGATATGCCAATTGCAGAGTATAGTAATATATGAAATGAATATAAACCCTAACTTCATTGAGCTTACTGTTTAATTTGTGGGGATAGACAATAAAACAGTGCTCTGAAGGTAACAGTATTAGTCAGGAGTCTCTAGGGAAACAGAACCAATAGGAGATATTTATAAAAAGTATGAGAGTTTATAAAATTGTCTCAAGTGACCATGGGCATGCACAAGTCCAAATTCTGTAGGGCAGGCTGCAAGGCAGGGACTCCAATGAATGTCCTTGATGAGTTCCCCAGGAGATGCTGGCTGTCTGAAGTAAAGATGGAAATTTTCTCTCTGAATACTGAAATCACTCCTTTAAAGGCAATCAACTGATTGGATGAGATGTCATTCATTGCTGACAGTAATCTCCTCAATTGATTATAGATCTAATCAGCAATTTAAGCAATCAACTCACTGATGATTAAAGTCCATGAAATGCCCTTTTATTACAGTTAGCCCAGGGTTTGCTTGACCCAACAACTGGGCACCTTTAATAGGCCAAGTTGCCACATTAGCCTAACCATCACAGTCTCCACCACTTGTCAACTTGGCAGCCATATACATTACCTTAAACCATACTTAATCTCTAAATAAAAACAATAACAGACATATCTCTCTATATATATTTTTTCACCTGAAGATATTCAACTGTCCTGCGTACAACTGAAAATGCCCTAAATGCACTTGGGTAATATTCACTCTTTAACTTGACATCATGAAATACTATGACATGAAACTAATACAACTGATGTCATATGATAAGGGGAAAAGATAGGGAAGAAAACAAAGATATTCATTTTATGTACATATACAAACATACTCATAACAAAACAAGGAAGAAATACTCATGACCATGACAGTCTTTATTTCTGTAACTGGTCATGGCTTGAATTTTGTATTTAGCACTACTTTCTTCCACTACCCATTCCATGTTCCCTTTACACTCAGTAAGCATGTCACCTGGCCATGGTTCTTTACTTGGTGGGATGACACAAACATTCATTCTTGAAGACTCTAGGCCATTGTTAGTTCTGCCTGGATTGGGTTGTTGCAGCAGTTTTCCATTGTCTTTAATCACAGGGCATGGTAGTACTAAGAAATGCCCTAGAAGATCGCCTGTATTCAAGGAAGACTCTTCTTTACCTCCATTGTGTAGGTGCAATCCTATTTCCTCTTGATAGTCAGGATCAATCACCCCAACCAGTAGCAAGATGATCATCTCAGGGAATGGTGCCATATCTGGGGCTGAGTGTGGGTCTCTGCTGCTGGCAGATTGGGCATTCAGCAGTGGCTGTAGCCAGGTTGTCCTTGGTGAGGGGAAGTCCATGTTGCTGAGCCCATGCATAACCTCCATCCCTACCACCACGGGCACTTTTTTCATGAGCCCATTGGGCAATGACAGGATTGGCTGGGAAGGAGGCTGACTGCTAGCCACAGAATGTGTCATCTTATCCACTTGAATATTAAAGCTTTTCTCTGCTGAATTCATTCTCTGGTGAGCATTCATCTGGGACACAAATATTTTCATATGTTTTATTCACTCAGAAACATCTATCCACATACCTCTTCCCCAGACCTCTTTGTCACCAATTTTCCAATCATGTTCCTTCCACATTCCTGACTTTCCAGCCAAACCATTGGCAAGAGCCCAAGAATCAGTGTATAAATGCACCTCTGGCCATTTCTCCTTTGAAGCAAAATGAACAATCAGATGTACTGCTCGAAATTCTGCCCACTGGAAGTATTTCCTTTCATCACTGTCCTTCAGGGATGTCCCAGAAAGGGGTTACAGTGCTGCTGCTATCCACTTTTGGGTGGTACCTGCATATCGTGCAGAACCATCTGTGAACCATGCCCAAGTTTTCTCTTCCTCAGTCAACTGACTGTAAGGAACTCCGCAAGATGCCTTAGCCGTGGGCTGATTTAAAAAAAGGTAATGTAGTAAGAGTAGTGGCCATTGGAATTTGGGCCCCTTCCTCATATAACTTACTTGTTCCTTCAGGACCTACTCAAGTCCTATCTCATACATACCACTTCCACTTTATGGTGGAGTGCTGTTGTGCACGCCCAACTTTATGGTTTGGTGGGTCAGACAATTTGCAACTCATGATAGGTAACTCAAGTCTCATGGTAATTTGGTGGTCCATTATTAAGTGTTCAGTCTATACTAAGGCCCAGTAGCAGGCAAAAAGTTGTTTCTCAAAAAGATAGTAGTTGTCTGCACAGAATAGTAGGGCTTTGCTCCAAACTCTTAAGGGTCTGCATTTTGATTCTCCTACAGGGCTTGCCAAAGGCTCCAGACAGCACGTCTATTTGCCACTGACACTTCCAGCACCATTGGATCTGCTGGATCATATGGCCCAAGTGGCAATGCAGATTGCACAGCAGCTTGGACCTGTTGCAGAGTATCCTCTTGTTCTGGTCCCCACTCAAAACTAGCAGCTTTTCTGGTCAATTGGTAAATGAGCCAAAGTAGCACACCCAAATAAGGAATATGTTGTCTCCAAAATCCAAAGAGGCCAACTGAGCGTTGTTCCTTTTTTTGGGTCATTAGGAGGGGCCTGATGCAACTGCTTATCCTTCACTCTAAAAGGGGTATCTTGACATTATCAACACCACTGGACAACTAGATACTTCACCATGATAGTAGGCCCCTGTATTTTTGTTGAATTTTTCTCCCATCCTCTCTCACGCAAATGCCTTACCAACAAGTCTAGAGTAGTTGTTACTTCTTGCCCACTAGGTCCAATCATCATGATATCATCAATATAATGGAACAATATGATCACTTGTGGGAGGGAATGGTGATCAATGTCTCTGCAGACAATATTATGACATATGGCTGGAGAATAGATGTACCCCTGAAGCAGAACAGTGAAAGGATATTGCTGGCCTTGCCAGCTGAAAGCAAACTGTTTCTGGTGTTCTTACTAATGGCAATTGAGAAAAAAACATTTATCAGATCTATATCCCCATACTAGGTACCAAGGGGATATGTTGATTTGCTCAAGCAATGATACCACATCTAGAACAGAAGCTGCAATTGGAGTCACCACCTGGTTAAGTACATGCTGGGAAAGCAGATCCTCACAAACCATATAGGCAGCAGACAAAAGAATACAAACTCAGAGAATATACACCATTTCCCCTTCATTACCCTCCCTGCAGTGCCAAATATACAGTATAAATGAGCTGTGAACTTTAACAAAGAGGGCCATGACAGTAGTAGCAGCATCTTCAAAATCAAAGGAAAGGATTAGTATTGAAGGTCCTCCATAATTTAGACCAGGTGAGAACAAATTGAACTGATTGTTTGGATATGTTAGTTAAAAATTGCAATTTTATGGCTTTAAAGTATAGAGAAGCAAGCACTCTCATGTAATGCAAGTCTTGGGAGGACAAATGTGGCAATACCTGAAAAAAATGGAAACACCATAAATTTTTATCAGTAGGGTACTTGTTAAAAATTAATTATTCCATATAAAAATACTATGAAGCCATTAAAAAGAATGTAGATAGATGTAGCCCCAAGATATTATGATGTTAAACAAAATAAACAAGAAATAGAATAGTCTATGTCATAAACTCCCAAACTTCATTTAAAACACTGTGATGGCTAATTTCATGGGTCAACTTGGCTGGGTTATGGTATCCAGTTGTTTGGTCAAGCAAGCACTGGCCTCATTGTTACTGTGAGGGTATTTCATGGATTTAAATCATTAGTCTGCAGATTCCATCTATGGTTGATTACATCTACAATCAACAAAGGAAATTCCTTCAGCAATGAGAGAAGTTTCATGCAATCAGTTGAAGCCTTTAAAGGGAGAACTGATAATTTCATCAGCCAGAAAGAAGAAATTTTATCTCTACTTCAGCCAGCCATTTTTCCCTGGGGAATTTATTGGAATGTTCATTGAAGTTCCCAGCTTGTGGCCTGCACTACAGAATTCAGATTTGCCAATCCTTACAGTCACATGAGCCAATTCCTATAATAAATCTCTCTCTCTCTGTCTCTCCCTTTCACTCTCCCTCTCCCCACAATATGTACACACATCCATACACACACGGTAACATGAACCAATTCCTATAATAAAAATTTTATTATGTGTATATATACACACACATACACGCCCATATGTATACACACACATATACCCTTTTGGTTCTGTTTCTCTTGAAAACCCTGACTAATACAAATATATTATACATACACAAATATATACATATACACTTTGACACACATATGCAAAGTTTCATGCATATACATAGACATATATATCCATGTATGTGCATAAAAGATACACAATCATGTTGTTATCTCTTGATAGCGCTTGGGGACTGGGATGGAAGAGAGCATCACTTTTCATCTCTTTTTTTGTAGTGTTGGAAATATTTACCATGTGCAAGTATTATTTTTAGAATAAAAATATGAGATACATGGGAAAATGCTTATGTGATAAATACATTGTGCAAAAGAGCATATACAATATTATGTAGCTATATAAAAAGTATAAAATAAAATATGCTAAAATGATTTTTAAATGCAAAGTAACTTAAACGGGGTAAAGTGTAGCAAAATAGAGAATATTTGGTGCCTGCTTTAATGAACAGTGAAGAATGATTATCAATTATTTAGATGTAAATGCATCCCTTTAAAGTGCTTTTAAAGTTGACTTTTAAATAGATTAAGTTTTTCCTCTCTTTTAATTTTGCTATTAATTTGCTTTACATGCATTTTTCACTAATAAATTTCTAACAAAGCCTGGCAATTTTTTTTTAAATTCTGAATTTATAGAACATTAACGAGGATTTTAACCACCTTTATTTTACTAACAATGGATAATACGTAGTCCCCCCTTTAGATACCCTTTGAAACTTTGACCTCAGTATTTTCTATAAATTGAGAAATCACCCAAGACTACTGTAATCATCCTTGACAAGTTTTTAGATTTATTTTTCCTCTTTGAATTAATGGATATATTCTATTTGAATCAAGTGTGCAAAAGGTTGGGTTGTTGAAAGAGGGCTTTCTTGGTTGATGGATTTTTGTGCCTTTCTTCTTTTGGCTACTGGCCTTTTGGTCATTTCACTGTTCATTAACACATACAAGAGAGTATGGACACTGGAAAGGATAGGTGAAATACAAACTGGTTAATACTGATGCGATGGCCCAGAATAAAAATCTGGGAGTAGGACTCTATGAAAAGCAGAGGTTAATTTTCTGTACTACTGCCACATGAGTAATGAAGAGTTGGAGCAGTAGAGTTGGAGGATTTGGTTTTACAATTACTCCTAGGATTATATTTAAATAGAATTTATGATTGATTTGAATATGAATTCATTAAGTGTAGTGACTATAATGGAACCTATTCAGAAGCACCGCTTTGGATTTTTACTCTAGCACTGATTGTGATCTTAAACCTAAATATTCATAAATGCCTGAAATTGAATTAAGATGAAAAACATTTTTTTAATTTTTTCTGTTTGTGTGATAAGCAAGCTTAGAAGAAAAATCTCATGCACTGTGATTTATTTTGCTTTAATCTCTAGAGACTTTAATTTCCACATTAATAAAAATAACTACATTGATTCTTACACTGAGGGGTAAACATGGTGACTGTGACTTATGCTGAAGGTCATATTTGGAATCTCATATTTCCCTTGAGTCTTAGTTACAAACATTTTTTTGGGGATTCTTTCTAGCATTTACACATCCTATCCATCCTGCAAGCGTCCCTTCTCTGATAAAGTCTTCCTTGGTGACTTCTGCATATATTGCTCATTGCCTTCTGTGAACTCCTATAGTGTTTATTGTCTGACATTCAGTCTTACGGTTGACTGTTTGCTGGCTTATGCATTGGTTGTAAAGCTTGTCTCCCCAATGAAATGGTAAGTTCCTTGAAGATAGGGGCTGCAAGTACTTTTAATTATATTGATTTAGAGGTCTCTTATATTCCTTACAATACCAAACATATAGTAACTCATAAGAGCTAAAAAAATATTGCATTATTTTTAGTGTTCATTTTTCAGTTATACACAAGTTACATTTTAAATTCCTTCTATCTAACTATTGCCACTACTTCAATTAATTCCATCCATTACTATATCATCTTTTTACGAGGCAAGACAAAATATTTTCACTGATATTGAACTCTAGTTTGTCTTATCTGCAGGAGGCAGGCTTTCCTGTAGGGCATTGTGAATGTTTACAAAGCTAGTATAGCAAATCTGTTACAGACCTATCTTGCCCTTTTGGTCTGATTTATTTTCATGGGCTGCAATATTCTCTGGTTTACTGTGGAAGCTTAGAATTCCACTTTTGCAAGCATCATTGACCAGGTAGCAACTTTGTGGAATCAGAAATTATGGCATGTTCACAATTGACTATCCACACTTAAAGGCCAAATACATCCTGTGGTGATGAAGGGCCTTTTAACAAATGTGTGTGTGTGATAGCTTCCTACCCCACCTCCACTTCTGCCTACCTCACCAGTCCCTTAAGTTTCATGCCACCTGAGATATAATATTTTTAGGTAACATTTTAATATAGCACATAATAAATTATCCTTTTTTTCTCCAGCATATGTCCATGGAAAATGTTTGCCTCCTCTCTGTTGCTGAGGTCTTCAATCTATTTCCTTCTTTCTGTCAGAAAACTATGGAATTGAGCTATGGAATTTGAGAGACTTGGGTGAAATCTGTGGTTATTCTGTAGCCATTCCTGCTAAGGAAATAACTCCAAAGTAATCAGGGATAATATTTAAGAATCACAAGAGGCATCCCATCCTGTTCTTGGGTGTTTCTGCTATTTCAGCCTCATGGCTCCTCTCTCTAAAAATAACAGGTGTGCATGACAGCGGGTATGTTTGTTCTACTTTTCCTATGGCAGCTGTCACTCCCCAGGTAACTCCCTTTTCCAGGTGGTGAATTCTTATATCCCATCATCTTCTTCCTGGTAACCATTACTTCAAAAAAAGGTTTGGCTGGACTTTAGTTTCTGTTGAAGTGTTATTATAGTCATTAATTTTTTTTCTTTTGCGTTTTGTGTTTTCTGTAAGGAAAAATACATACTTATGTGTATTCTATTTACAATTCAGAGAAACAAAATTTTCCTTTTAAAAGCTTTCGTGTCTGTAGCTTTCTTTGATTTGGGTTGAATTTTGATGCCTTCTTCTGTGACAGCTTTGGGCTTCTCCATGTTTTCATTTTCTAGCAGATCTTGGGGTCCATTCTCAGTCAAGATACGTGCTGCTGAGACTGCCAGTCACCACAGGCTTGGCTTTCATCCTTCCTTGCTTCTATTCATAGCGTATACTTCTCGTAACTCTACAGGGCTGTTTGATCCCCCCACATTGTTTAATATCTACATGATTAAAGCAGCTGAGAGAATTAGCACATGCCCTAAGCCTAAGGAAAATCCAGTCTAAAAGAAATTGTTTCACAGGCCTGGATCATTTTTAATAAGCTTTGCTGCTCAGTCTTGCCTGTTCCTCTTTTGAAGTCCCTTGGGCATTTTTCAGGTATTCGAGGGTTAGCTCTAGAAGATTTCTTTCAGGCATGTGTTTGACTCTCAATACAACAATATTTATTGAGCCCCCACAGTGTTTAGGGCCCTCACAATGGTCCTGTAGCAGTATACAAGGAAGCAAGCACACCATCTAACACTTGAGGAATAAAATGGTCTGGAATTTAGAATTGACTGTGGGGGAAAAAGTGCACACATATAAAATACTTGGATGCATTTAGAAGGCTTCAATGAATAGGTGAAACTTGAGAACCAACTGGATTCATGAGGGGATGGCACAAAATGAACGTGTTATCACAGTTTAGAGCATGTAGGCATCTTTAGTGAGAGCCTGAGAGGAGTGAATTGTGCAAGTGTAAGGGCTTTTTATCAAGAGCATTCCCAAGAACTTAAGTAAAGCAATGCACAGTGCAGAAAACAAGTTTGCATTCTGATAGAGTATATAACAATAATAATAATAACTGCCACTATTTATTAAATATTCATCCTGTTAAGATAAAACGATTAGAAGGATAAGGTAACAAGAGAGTATAACTGTAAAGAAATATATTATTGCAATGTCAAATTTATGACAATAGATTACTCTCTGGCTAGAGAGGTGAGTGAAGTGTATGGGCGCATATTTGTGTGTGTGTGTGTTGTGTATGTTTGTGTGAGTATGAGAGAGAGAGAGAGATACAGAAGCAGATACAGACAGAAAGACAGACAAAAAGGCAAAGATAAATTTGGATAATAAGAAAGGGTCTGGTAATTAGAAGTTAGTGTGGGTGGATAGTAATTTAAGAAAAGGAAGAAGTAAAGGAAAAAGAAAACCTGTGATCAAAGAAAAGACTTTGGTGTTCTAGACCTTGGAATTAAATTCTTTACATTCTGAATATATTTTCCAGTGAAACCTTGGGCTTATTTTGGTCATTCATAATAAAATAGATGTTTAATTTTGAAAATAGTTTTCACGGAAATAGTGTTTCTTTACAATGCTAAATTTCAATTTCCAGAGTATGTCCAAGTTTTCCCCAGATTTATAATTCATGGAAATTCTATGGATAGCATAGTTTATTAGAAATTAGAATGCCAAAGCCATGTCAGAAAACTAAGTAGTTATTTTACAGTGCATTATTGAAGAGACTTAAATCATCACATTAGCACCTGGCTTAGCTATATTATGGCAGTGGAAAACCTGGAATAAGTGTCTTCTAGAGCACCAAGTAGTATGCCTGAGGTTCTTTTCCTGCAGGTGAATTCTCTAGTGGCAGTTATCGAAATTTATGCCAAAAGCTTATTTTTATGCAGACATAATCTTTGCAGGAATTTTGCAGCCTTTGTTGAGAGAACTGACAGTGTATATAAGTCCAGGCCACTAAGAACACAATTAGTTAACATTCTGCAAATATTTATTATGTCCTGACTATGTGCCTACCACCAAGCTAGAAACAAGGAGGATATAATAGAAAAGGAATATACGGTCCCCCAAGTACTTCATAATACATGTAGTAACTAAAATAATGACAAGGCTATATTTATTCAAATGCCACAGGAGGAAGAGGTCAGTATTTTAGGATGCTAGAAAAGAGAGAGATAAATTAGAACAATAGATTGGGAAGTCTTCATGGAGGAATTGGAATTTGGCCTATAGCTCGAATGATAGATAGGATTTAAAAAGGGAGAGTAAAGAAAGGAAATCTATTCAAATTGAGAACAACAAAGAAAAGCAAAGAAGAAACATGATATTTTTATAGTATAACAAGGAGACCAGCTCTATTGGCATTGAATAGAAAATATTCTATTAATAGAAAATAAGATTGTAGAGGATGGGTAGGGCCAAATTATCAAAAGATCTTGAAAACCAGGTCAAATTTTTAAAATTAAATAAATGATGATACCATTGATAGTGGCAAAGCAAGAGTATAACATGATAATCAAAGGGCATTTCAAGAGGAATATGGTATTGATGTATAGAACAGAATGCAGAGTGGAAATCAACGACTTTACTCAGTTTTAGAGGAAGTGCATATTTGACGTCAGTCTCTTTTTTTTTTTTATTTTTTATTTTACCGGG
>JAQZBX010092789.1:0-12231 GCA_029593785.1 Cabassous unicinctus
CGGAATCGCTTTTTTTTTTTTGTTTTGGAGCTAGCTACTTGCCGGCCGCGCAAAGGGGCTGCGGGTGTCAGAGGAGAAGGCGGGCTGGGGGCACAGCCTGCCGCCCACTGGCCCAGCTCCGCAGGGCAGAGTGGGAGGACTCACGGACCGACAGACTGCCGCGCCATCTGCTCGCCGAAGCTCACTTCCCAAACTACTGTTGAGTGTGTGCGTACGCGAGGGGTGGGGGTCTGCACCTTCCGCGCGCGCCGGGACCGGCTACTGCCCGGGATACCTTTGGACACCCGTCCTTGGACTCGGATCAGGGTCAGCTTCAGGCTCAGAAACTGCTGGTGAATTAGGCAAACAAAAGAGTCCACTCAGCTAGTGGCCAGAGACGACCGAGCGCCTCGTCGCGCCCTCTCCTTCCCCGGGGAGGGGGACTGACCGCTTGGGGGCGGGGGAAGAGGGCGCTCTGAGCCGGCGGGGGGCCCGGCCTGCTGCGCCCCGCCGCTGGGGTCGCGGAGTTGGCGGCCTGTTGTGTAAGCCTCAGTCCTTGTTTTCCCGGCCTGGCTCGTTGTGAAGCCGGACACATCCACCCTTGGACTCGATTCAGGAGGCTGCTGTCTTTCTCTTTGCCCCTTTTGGATTTTCTGGAATTTTGAAAACCCAGTGGCCTAGGAGGAGGAGGAAGGAGAAAGGAGCAGATCTGCAGAGGAATGCGAGAGCCTCCCAAAGCCAGAGCAGCCAGGAGCTGGGAGCCAGAGCAGCGGCAGAGCCCTGCCTGGGTTTCTGGAACGGTGGTTTCCCAGTGATTCTCTTCTATTTTAGAACATTGTTCCAGTGGAAAGTGGAACTCTTTCCCTTGCAGAGCTGGTTTCTCCGAGTCACTTGGTTTCTCCCACTTCTTCTGAGAGTGGGAGGAGAGAATCGCCCCCCTACCCCTAACCAGGAGCTGCTGAGGGTGGAGAGGAAGACCACCGACATGAGCCCTCCCTGCACACAGGCCTGTGCCCAGAGACCTGATCGGACATTTTCTGGGCCCTGGACACTGCTCTGAAGAGAGGGAGGCTGCACAGCGTCTGAGGTGCCGAGACCCAGCCTCAGGGGCTGAGGGCCTGAGCTGCTGTGACAGGTGCCGAGTAGCCAGTGCTTTCTTGGACACCCCAGTGAGCATCCCACGTCCCAGGCAGGACCCTCTCTTTCCCAGCTCTCCACCACCCAACCCGGCCATGGCCCTGAAAGGCCGAGCCCTCTATGACTTCCGTAGCGAAAACAAGGAGGAAATCAGCATCCAGCAGGATGAGGACCTGGTCATCTTTAGCGAGACCTCACTGGATGGCTGGCTGCAGGGCCAGAACAGCCGCGGTGAGACTGGGCTCTTCCCCGCCTCTTACGTGGAGATCATTCGTTCTGGCACCAGCTCCAACCATGCCAACTACTCCAGCAGCCCTGTAGCCTCTCCGGGTACCCAGGTGAGCTTGTACAACAGCCCTAGCATGTCCAGCCCAGCCAGGAGTGGTGGGGGCAGTGGCTTCCTTTCAAACCAGGGCAGCTTCGAGGATGATGATGACGATGACTGGGATGACTGGGACGATGGATGCACAGTGGTGGAGGAGCCTCAGAGTGGTAGGCTGGGCACCAATGGGCATCCTCCACTCAACCTCTCCTACCCAGGTGCCTACCCCAGCCAGCACATGGCCTTCCGGCCCACGCCACCCCTGGAGCGGCAGGACAGTCTGGCATCTGCCAAGCGAGGCAGTGTGGTGGGGCGCAACCTCAACCGTTTCTCATGCTTTGTGCGCTCCGGAGTGGAGGCCTTCATCTTGGGTGATGTTCCCATGATGGCCAAGATCGCTGAGACATACTCCATTGAAATGGGCCCTCGTGGCCCCCAATGGAAGGCCAACCCTCACCCATTTGCCTGCTCCGTGGAGGACCCCACCAAACAGACCAAGTTCAAGGGCATCAAAAGTTACATCTCTTACAAGCTTACACCCAGCCATGCTGGCTCACCTGTCTATCGGCGTTACAAACACTTTGACTGGCTCTACAACCGCCTGCTGCACAAGTTCACGGTCATCTCGGTGCCCCACCTGCCTGAGAAGCAGGCCACAGGCCGCTTTGAGGAGGACTTCATTGAGAAGCGGAAGAGGCGGCTCATCCTCTGGATGGACCACATGACCAGCCACCCCGTGCTCTCCCAGTATGAGGGCTTCCAGCATTTTCTCAGCTGCCTGGATGACAAGCAGTGGAAGATGGGCAAACGCCGGGCTGAAAAGGATGAGATGGTGGGTGCCAGCTTCCTGCTCACCTTCCAGATCCCCACGGAGCACCAGGACCTGCAGGACGTGGAGGACCGTGTGGATACCTTCAAGACCTTCAGCAAGAAGATGGATGACAGTGTCTTGCAGCTCAGTACCGTGGCTTCGGAGCTGGTGCGCAAGCACGTGGGGGGCTTCCGCAAGGAATTCCAGAAGCTAGGCAGTGCCTTCCAGGCCATCAGTCATGCCTTCCAGATGGACCCCCCCTTTAGCTCTGAGGCCCTCAACAGTGCTATTTCTCACACGGGCCGTACCTATGAAGCCGTCGGTGAGATGTTTGCTGAACAGCCCAAGAACGATCTGTTCCAGATGCTTGACACGCTGTCTCTCTACCAGGGCTTGCTCTCCAACTTCCCCGACATCATCCACCTGCAGAAAGGTAAGAGCCAGTGCAGGCAGGAAGCCCTTACTGAGTCTGCACTCCGCCACCATCCTTGGGCACTGGGGAGCTGGGGATGGCCAGGCAGAATGGAACAGCTCAGCCAGTCTTTCTGTCTCTGTCTCACTCATTCATCCCACAAAGGTGTCACGAGCACCTACTATGTGCCAGGTGCTGTGACAGGTGCAGGAATAGTGTTTTGGACAGGTCCTCATGAAGCTCACCGTTTACCTTCTTGTTGTCAGTTCATTCATTCGTTCGTTCATTTTCTGTTTCTGTCTCATTAACTCATTTAACGGTCATGCTTTGAGCCCCTTCAAGGTATTGGTCTGCATTCTTGAAATACAGAGATGATCAGGCCCCAGGCCTTGCCCTTGAGGATTTCACAGTCTCGTGGGTGACCCAGACATAGACCCAGAAAACAAGAGCACAGAGTGTGGCCTTGTCTTCCCATGCCTAACAAGCCTCCCTCCCGCCCTTTGCAGCTTCAGAGCCTGTTCTCACCCGCTGTGTATCTCGGGAGCTCCCTCTCTGCATGTGGGAGGGTTGCTGCCCCCATTTGGCAGCTGAAGAAGCTGATGTCCAGAGAAGGGCAGTTGCACAGGGAGTCGTGGCCCAGATGGGACTGTCCCTTCCTCCAGCCACCTCCCCAAGGACACGTCTGTGTTGGCCACCTCCCAAGCCCAGCATGTTTTCAGTTCTCATGGCCCCTCTGGGGGGGAGGGACAGGATGGGCCCCTGCCTGTTACTGCTGGGGCTGTCAAGGAACTGCCAGGGAAATGACTCATCCCGGGTCACATGTGGGCGCCTGGGCTGGGCCGGGTGAGCGGAACCAGGGGTCCAGGGCATTGCCCACACGGCCCCATCCAACTCCCCCTTCCCCAGCCTGGCTTGTCTTCTTGCTTGAAGAGTGAGTCAGGGGTTGACCTGGCAGGTGGCTGAGTCCTGGGGACGACAGAGAGGGCAGATGTCAGGAGAGAGGTGTGGCATTCCCTGGGGCTGCTTGGTAACTCAGGAAGAACGTCTACAGGGCGTGGGGCTGTCTCCCTGGCCCCTAGGCCCTGAGGTCAGGCCTGGCTTAGTGGGGAGTTTTGCTGTGGGTGGGGCCAGGAGGCAGGCCTCTGGACTGAACTTGGGGGACAGCACAGGCTCCCCCTATCCCTTGCCAACCTCTGTTCTTAGGAGAGTCCGGGGCAAGCCATCCAATCCCTGCTGTCCTTTATCCAGGGGTTGACTTCTGGAACTTCTCCAGCTCCCAGCCTCCCTTCTCCTCTCACTTTCTTCTCCTCTTCCTCTCTTCTCTGCCCTTTCTCTCCTCTCCACCTTCCTCTTCTCTGTCCCTCTACTTTCGACTCCAGGAGACATGAGGCCCAAGTTCTAATCTTGGCTCTGCTCCAATCTGCGGTGTGTCCCTGGAAGCACCTTCCCCTCTCTGGGCTTTAGTTTCCTGAGGAATAAAACAAGGGGGGATGGCCCCAGTGAACTCTCAGGTCTTCCAGAGGGGGTGGGAGGAACTCCTGGGGAGGGTCTGGCTGAGAACAGTAATGTCTTGAGAGCCGGCTCTGAGCTCCAGGGCCAGGGAAGGATAGAGGAGGTGGCTGGGCCCAGCTGGGGGGCCAGTGGGGCAGGTGTCCCCTGTGCGGAAGTGGAGCTACACGCTAGGGCCTGGGAAAGCTGGTTTAACCAGCTCCTTGGATGGTATATTCCTGTGTGGGCAGTGGGAGGAGGGGTACAGTGATTAGACTGTTGTCCCCATGCAGTGGCTTGGGGACCCTTATCCAGGTTGGGGCTGGGAGCAGGAAGGTGGCCCCATACCTAGGGTTCCCAGGCTCACAAGGATGCAGATTGGCCTTTCTGGCCCCGGGTGGGGGCGGGGTGGGCAGGAGACAGAGCTGAGAAAGGCCATTTCTGAGTCTCTACACAGAAATAGCGGGGGTCACCAGTCCTCTGGTGTGACACATTTAACCTCAGACAAAGGCTGACCCACCCTCCCTCACCCGCTCCCCACCAAACCAACCCTCTTGGGTCTTCGTCTGGCCTCTGGGTTCTGCATGGCCCACTGAGGCCTGTGGCTGGGCGAGTTAGGAAGTTGGAATCTGTCTGAGACAACTAGGTAGTTTTGGGGACCACAGCCTGGCTGGGAGGTCCCCCTCTGGCCCTGTGGGGGGAGCTCTTCCTCAGAGGGTCCTGGGTCCCCAGGATTCTGACCAGCCTGAATGGACATCTGAATGGAGAGAGTGTGTATAGGGGAGGCGATGGGAGGAAGGAAATGGGACGCTCAGGCAGGGCGTTGGGAGACCAGGAATTGGACACACTTTGCCTCTGAGGTCACCTTGAGAGAGTTTTCTCCCCTCAGTCTCTGTGTTAGTAAAATGGGACATGGAGTCTCGTCGGAGCTGAATGAGGTCCACCACCTGGTCTGCCCATGGGCCCAGGCCCTGGAGCCAAACCCAGGGGTCTCCTGAGAGAAGGAGACCATCCAAACCAGGGCAGTTTGAGAGTGAAAGGGGGCCCTGGTAATAATTGTCCTGTGACAACAAGGGGAAACAATGACTGTCCAGGGCGAGCCGATCTTGTGCTCCCTTACTTGAGAGGCAGCAAGGACAGGGGTCTGGCTTGGGCTTCGTCCCAAGTCTCATCCTAAGCCAGGGAGGTCAGTGTGGTGATCTCCATTTTACAGATGACAAAACTGAGGCACAGTGAGGTGAGATGATATGCAGAGCAGGAATTGGGGCCCAGGTGTGTCTGGTTCCACAGCCTGGCTGTTTGCACTGTGCCAGACAGATGGGATAGGGGGCTACCCAAGGGATGGGAGCCTGGAGTAGGTGAGACAGAAGGGGAAGTAGGAGGAGGCGAGGCTTGGGTGCTCTAGCAATACTTCATGATCCCAGTAGGCTGGAGGCGGGTCCAGGACCCCAGAGCATCCATGGGAGGGACATGGAGCTTACAGGTTGGCCAAGGCAAAGCAGTCATTACAGGGACAAGCACTTGCCTAGGGGACAGCCACCTCCTTCCCACTCTGTGTGTTCTAGGCACACATCCCTCTATCTCCCCTCCCAGGCATCCATAAACAGAGAATAACACAGCCAGCTGGTACTTGGTGTGAGTTCATGGACAGAAACACAGTTTGGACATGGTTCCACGTAGCAGCTTGAGCTCTCCCTCTATGCTGGGTGTGCTCCTAAGTATTTGATACATATTAGTTCAATTAAACCTCAACTATGCAAGAGGGCCGGTACTATTATAATCCCATTTTACAGATGTGGAAACTCTAAAGCACTATGCTGTTATGAACAAGTTGTCAGCAGCGTCACATCAAGTCCAGTCTCTTAGCCTGTTTGACAGCTGAGAGACCTGCAGCCCAGGCAAGCAAAGTGGCTTACTGGAGGTGACACAGCTGGGACTGGGACTCAGACCTCCTGCCCCCCGACCCCCAACCCAGGGTGGGTGGTAACTCTACCTCCAAGAGGTGGAGCAAGATGGATTGAGGTGAGAGGAGGAGCATAGGGAATGTGCCTGGGACCTTGCCTGCAGGAGAACCCCCAGGGAAGGAAGCCCTGAGTTATCAGCTCTCAGGTAGTCCTAAGTGAATGGAGGAGGGATGCGGGGTAGGCCCAAGCCTCCTTTGCTGACCCCCAGCCTGTCATGTGGGGCGTGTCAGATGGTCTTGGCCCCGAAACTGAGACACGGGGTGTGGAAGGGTAACAGAGAGAAGGGTGGCCCTTCCTCCCCACCCCCGGCCTCTGCCCCCCACCCCTGCCTCCTGCCTATTGGTGGCTACTTAGCATTTGCAGTAATTTCATTCTTTCTCTTTGGGACTCAGTCTCCTCATCACCAAAATGGGGCCTGTCCTTCCTCCCAGGTCATGGGCAAGAAAAACTCTTGTCTGCAGGTCCACCTCCAGCCCCACTGTACCTAGACTTCTTCAGGTAGGGAATACAGGCCAGTTCAGTGTCTCCCCTTCATGGCGGTCCCTCTTGCTGAATGTAACTTCAGTTTCTTAGCCATACCGTTTTATACTTTTTTTCTTATGGTCATTCCCACCCCTAGGGACCTTCTCAAATCCCTGAGTCCATTGTCTGAGGGCCCCAGACTTATGCTCTATACACATTACTCCACACCTGGGCTTCCTGCAGCAAAAGTGGTATCCACTCCCCAGCTGCAGAGGGGACCTCTGGCCAGGCACCCTCCATTAGGGGGACAGGAAGGAGGCTTGGAGCCCCAAGGGCAAATCCCTGCCCCCCTCTGGGCCTCAGTTTCCTCTGTACAGTCGTGGGGTATGGGTTGGACAGCTGGCCTCTAGGGTTTCCCAAGCTCAGAAGCCTCTTATAGGTTCCTCTTCTGTCCCTTTCTGCTGCCCAAGGCTGGAGCTGAGGGCTGGCAGTAGGGCTGGAGCAGGAGGATGGGTGTGGTTCATGGAAGGGGGTGAAAGGACTGAGGAGGCTGGGGATTGGGGACTGCAGATTGCTTTTGGGTGCTCTGTGAGCAGCCCCAGAGACTTTCCAAACTTGAGTCTGTCTGCCCAAAATGCCATTATTAGCCAACTAGCCACGTACTTGCCAGCTAATATGGGTGCTGCTCTTGAAGAGTGCACCCTCATGGCCCTTTGGAGAGATGAGACCCTCCCACCTACTGCCCCTGGAGGGCAAGCAGAGACGGCCTGGAGCTGGGCCTTGAAGGATTGGGCTAGACTGTTGTTACTATTCACAGATGAGAAAAATTGAGGCTCAGAGAGGCAAGAGGATGACATGCCCAGGCCTTGGGAGGAAAGCTAAAATTAGAACCCAGAGCTCGTACCCCTTCTACACTGAGACTGAGGGGTTGGAGGAGATGGAGGCAAGATGAGGCTGTGTGTCAGATGAGGAGCTGCCAACATGGGGGTGGCCCTCAGGTAGGGTCATTTGGTGAGTTGGGCCAGTGTAACCTCCCAGGGTGACCTCCCAAGGTCCCAGGGACCAGGCCTCATGTGCAGCACATGGGGAACAAGTGCTTAGGGAAGCCCAGGCCCCTCTCAGAACATTCCATACCCTACTGCCCGAGGTATAGAGCCCAGGCTTAATGTGTCATTCAAGATCCCCTGCCTGTCTCTTCCCACTCCTGACTATTGTCCAAAGTGGCCCCTGAACTTCTTACTCGACTCTGACTTTGCTGATGCTCACCTGGAATGCCATCTCTCCTCTGCCTCTAAAACTTTCCTGTCTTCTGGGTCCCCTCTTCCAGGAAGCCTTCCAGATTCTCCTCTTTTTCCTTGGATCATGTCTTGACAGACTGATCCAGGGCTTGTTGCTGAGATTCCCTTGAGCTTCAGTTTCCTAATTCCTTTGCCTCCCTGGTCTCTGGACTTTGAGGTGCTAGAAAAGTGTAGGCTGGGGGTGTGCCCAGCCCTGTTGGTTGTGGGCGGCACTGGAGAGAGCCCAGCCCTGCCTCCAGGAGTCCCAGCCCTGGAGTGGATGAGAAAGGCCGATAAGGTGGGGTCTGTGGGACTGAGTGTAGACATTGCTTTGGTCACACCAGCTTAGGTTGGGGTCCAGGTGCACGGACTTCCCAGATGGGTGACCCTGTCTTTCTCCACTTTTGCTCATCTGTGAAACAGAAACAAACAATGTCTCTCACAGGATTGTTGGAAGGATTGAGTCCTTACAGGACCAGTCATCATCATGATTATCATTGTCATGGAAATGATCAGCCCACCCCAGCCAAGGAGCAGTGTAGCACAAAAGCAGACAGCCCCAACCCCCAAGTCACCTTGGAGGACTCGAGGACCTGGGCAGAGCAGGTGGAAGACTGGGGTGCCCTGCCTTTCTGGGGAACAGTTGCCAGCTCCGTTGATGCTTTAGGGCAAGGAAGCACCTTTTACTGCATCTTAATTACGTGCCAGGTATTATCTCATTCTACCCATGTCGAGGAAACTGAGGCCCAGGGAGGATAAGAGACTGGCTCAAGAGCACACAACTGGTATATAGCAAAACCAGTATCTGAACCAGGGTCTGTCTGAACCAGTGTTCTTTCTAAAGCCTTGCTCTGTTGCCCTTTTTACGTGGCTCAAGCCATGGGCAGCCATACCAGTGATGGAGTTGATGTGGGAAGAGGCTGCTGTGAGCACGTCTGAGGCCCTTCCAAAAGCCCTGCAGAGTTAATTATGGCACATAGAGCCCGGGACCTGGCATATAGTAAGTGCTCAATAAATGCATTTTGACTGCATCTGGCAACTTGAGTTAAGAGTAAAAAGAATACCATCAAAAGGCCCTGGAGCGTCTTCCTTAAAGGAGAAGGGAGGGGGCGGATGTGGCTCAAATGGTTGGGCGTCCGTCTGCCATATGGAGGGACCTGGGTTCGATCCCTGGGACCTCCTGGTAAAATAAAAATACATATATAGAAGGTGCATGGGCTGCCAGGCTCTGTGTGCCGGTGAGCCGCCAGGCTCCCGGAGCCAGGCAGCAAGATGATGACGTAAAAAGGAGAGAGACAAGACGAGATGCTCTGAAAGCTCCGAAAAGCAGGAGCCGAGGCGGCGCAGATGGCTAGAACACCTCTCTCCTACATCGGAGGTCTCCAGGATCGAATCCTGGTGAAGACTGGAGGAGGAGGATGAGAAGAGATGAAACAGACACAGAGAATTGCCCAGCGAATGGACACAAAACAGCAAATGGGGAAGGGGGCGTTTAAAATGGATCAAGTAAATAAATAAATCTTTAAAAAATAAATAAATAAAGGAGAAGGGAACAAGCGTGGATAATAAGCACCCTAATTGTGTGCAGGGGCTGCCTTTTGACGTGCTTGGGGAGCGTGCTGTACTCTATACCAGTCCTTCCCACTCCTTAATCTTCTTTGCCCAGTTGATTCCCTACAGCCCTGACAGGAGTGTGTGCCAGGCATAGGCAAACTGCCTCCTCTCTCCAGCATCTGCCTCCATTGGCTTAAAAGCAGAAGTACTTTTTAATTCAGACCTTCAATTCATTCACCAATTGCTTGTTGATTCAGCCTAGGTTCAGCCCCCGTCCCCCATCTGTCACCCCGGTTGTTACAATAGCCTCCTCTAGTCCGATGGGGCCTCTCTTAGGGAAGACACACACAAAGCAAAGCTCCAGGTGGCCTGTGAGAAGTGTTGTTTCAGAATTGGCAGTGTGATTGGGGGGCTGGGGGAGGGGAGGGGTGGGAGGCTCTGGTGTAGAAGTGGCACCTGATCGGGGCCTTGAATTATGAATAGGGATCCAGTGGGCCGAAGTGTGGAGGTAGGAAAGAGCAGGGCAAGTTTGATGAACAGAAATCCACCTGGCCTGGGGTCAGTGTGGAGTGTGTGCCGGGGCCAACTGCCTCAGGGCCTCACAGGCCCAGCGAGTGGGTGTGGACCGACCTGCAGGCAGTGGGAAGCCAGGGAAGGTTTGGAGCAGGGGATGCCAGCTTGTTCTTGGGTGTTGTGGAGGCTGCAGCCAAGGGCAGGAATACTCGGGGGGCTGCTGCAGCATTCCAGTGAAGGACAGGGTTTAATCAGGCAGGTCAGCGGACAGGCCTCGTTCTGGGTGCCGGAGACACTGAGAAGAGGAGGATAGGCCCTGTCCTCATGGAGCTCCCAGCCCACTGGAGGAGGCAGGCACATAAACCCCAGGGGGTTAGGAGCTGTGGTAGGGAGACTCCAAGGGAACCTGGGCACATCGGAGAGGCACCTCACCCAGCAGGAATGCAGGGAAGGCTTCCTGGAGGAGGTGATGTCCGAGCTGAGCCAGTGTGAGAGATGATGAGGCCTGTGAAGGGTATGGACAGCCCAGTCCTAGAAATAAATACATCTAGCAGGACTTGTGACTGGTTGGTGTGGGCTGCTGGCAGTGCTGCCCATTTGGAGGGAGGATGCTGCACTGGGTTTAGGTGAGGGTTTAGGGGACTGCCTGGTGGAGCCAGCCAGGTGCCTGGACCATGGGGTGCGGAGTTCAGAAGCGAGGACTGAGTTGAGCTGATGAGGGTGTTGTCTGTCCTGAGGGGGCTCAAGGAGGGTGTAGGGAGCAAATGGAGGAGACTCGAGCCGTAACCTGCCTTGCCCCCATTCTGCCCATGCCAGGTGCCTTCGCCAAGGTGAAGGAGAGCCAGCGCATGAGTGACGAGGGCCGCATGGCGCAGGACGAGGCAGATGGCATTCGCAGGCGCTGCCGCGTCGTGGGCTTTGCCCTGCAGGCCGAGATGAACCACTTCCACCAGCGCCGCGAGCTCGACTTCAAGCACATGATGCAGAGCTACCTGCGCCAGCAGATCCTCTTCTACCAGCGGGTAGGCCAGCAGCTGGAGAAGACGCTGCGCATGTACGACAACCTCTGACCATGCACCCCTGGCCCACTCCCCACCCCCGGGCCTGGTCGCTGAGTGAACCCTGCTCTCCTGACCTCCCTGCACCTGTGCTGGGGGGACCGGGGTGGGCGAGGTTAGCAGTCAGCAGCCTGTCCACCTCCTGGGAGAAGGGACTTTGGAGGAGTCCTGGGTACCCCTAGGGGAAGCCCCCACTATGTCTCAGAGGTAGGGGCACAGCAGGGTGGGGGGAGTGGGAACCGGAACCCTGCAGGCCAAGACCTGGGCTGCTGGTCAGTCACTTGAGGCCAGTGAGCCTGGGGTCTCAGCCGCTCCCCTAGGGCCTGTGGCCACCACCCGGTCCTGTCATTCAGCAGATATAGAAGCCTGCTGTGTCTGGGCACAGGGCTGTCACACCCCTGCCTTCGAGGAGTCCCCAGTTGGGGTGGGCTCAGACACAGAAACAAAGGCACTGCATGTGACTGAGTGTTAAATAAGGATTCCAGGAAGCTCAAGAAGGGACCCCCATGTTCTGCCAGTCAAAGAAGGCTCCCCAGAGTAGGTGATGTTTGAGCAGTGTCTTGGAGAGCAACAAGGAGCCTGCCAGAGACTAAATGGGGAGAAGGCCGTTCTGGAGAGAGGAACAGGGGAGGGGCAGGATCCTCCTTGCTCCTGTGCCCCACCCCCTGCCCCTGCAGGCCTGTACCTTCTTGTGGGCCTGAGTCCCCACAACCTGCTGAGCCCCAACTTCCCTTGGTTAGGGGACCATGCAACATCCTTCCCTGCCCTGGGCTCAAGGTGCTGAGACGAGCCAGAGACCCTCGGGGCCCAGTGGCACCCTCCTGGAGGGGACCGTCAAGAATTGCCTGATGTTTGAGTTCACCAGCAATGACTCCACAGTCCACAGCAGGCCTGGACCCCAGGCTCCCAGGGTCCTTGAGCCCTGGCACTGTCTTCCCTGAACCCTTCCTGTCATATAGTGGGGAACATGGGGGGGGAAGACGGGCCAGTGCCTGCTTGCCCGCCCTCCCCAGGGATCCTGGCCCACCTGCCCACAGCCCGCCTCACCGTGATGCGAGCCCCTGCTCCCAGGATAGGCTGTGCTGTCTCTGACCCATGTTTACATCCTCGAGGGGGCTACTGCCTCCTTCACCCCCAGGCCAGACTGTGGTCCAGCGGCAGGATGGGGGAAGCTGGCCACCGCTGCCCCCGGCCCCACCCCCACCCCCAGGAGGTCATGGCCTGCTCCTGGCTGCTGCTGCTTGAATCTCTATT
>JAQZBX010092790.1:0-12230 GCA_029593785.1 Cabassous unicinctus
GGTATTTACAAGGATTATATGATGATACATATAGATCCCCTGCATATTGCTTCATCAATATTAACACTACTTTCATAGAATGTACATTTTGTATCATTGTCCTCATGCATTTTGGCACATACCGAGATTAGTAGAAAAACCTTAGAAAATGCTAATATTTAGTTCAAGATTCTTCACTTTGCATTTGCAAGCAACACATTTTTTTGTGAACATATTTGAGCTAATATATTAAATATGTCCTAAACTTATGATAGCATTTTTAAATTGCTCCAATTTAAACATGTTAGTTCTTTTTACTTGTCAATAAAGCTCTTGTTCCTGCATTATTGGTTTATGGACATTTGTTACAAACAGGATATACCCATACGTTAAAAACACTGTCATTTTTTGTGACTGCCCTCAATCAGATTTAGCAGATTAATGATTGTTATAATCTGCCATCCTGATTTTCAACTACATTGTGCTAATTATCATACTATTTCGGTTTTGTCCCTTAATCTAAGTCATTAATCGCTTTAGGACTTGTTATATCCTTTATTTAGGCATATTGATCAGCATACAGTTTGTACCTTTTTCACACTACTTTTCTAATGTGAGTTTTCATAGCAAAGTATTGTTTCTGATTGATTTGCTATTATATGGCTTCGCTTTGTTTTTTTTTTCTAAATCTCAAGTCCAGCAGTTTAAATACATTATCCTTTTATATGTCTTCGTAATGTCCTTCCATGTAAGATCAGGTACAGTGGGTTGACTGTATTTTTCTAGTGAAAATTAAAAGTCCATTTGTTCAGCTTGACTTCTGCTTAGTGACAGCTCTGTGTATTTTTTGCTGTGATGTGAATACATGAAGGACACCACAAAAAAACTCCTTGTATTATACTCCATCTGCATTGTGAGATAAATGTTATTGGAGTAATTACCACTGTCTACATCTTTTACATTGACGTTATTATCATGCCAGGGACAAGAAAAAATAATACTCAAAATCTGGCTTTTATTGGTTTCTGTCTTTGGTAAGTGTGAATGAAGTTAATAGCAATAATTAAGACTGTAAAATCATAAATAAAACATCAGCATATTTTTTAAGAGCTCAGCTGTAAATGTCACTAATGAAGTAAGAATAAATATGTGATGTTAATTACTCTGGTTTACCTGAGTGTAAAATGTGAAAAGAAATGTAGTTCTTGACAAGAGTGAAAATAGGCAAATCACATATATTCTGTATATTTTTCTAGGATATACTCAATTTTTTAATTTACCATATAAGGGTTGGTATTATGACAGGTTGTACTGTAGAAAAAAGCCAGATATGTTGCTAGTCCTAAACTGATATATGCATGTGTGTGTGTGTGTGTGTGTGTGTCTGTGTGCTTGTGTGTAAATGTGGAGAGAGAGTGAGAAAGAGAGGGAGACTATGCTGGAGAGTGTTTTCCCCTGTTTCCTTAGTATAAAATTATCAGCACATAATATTTGCTTCATTAGACCTTCACATTGTTTTCTTCTGAAATTACTCATTTTTATATGCCAAGAGATGAGAAAGGCAAATGTCAGAATCCTAATTTACAAAGTATGCATAGATGAGGAAAGAACACTTTAAAAAGCCAACTTGTTAATATAGCTGATGAGCTATAACAAGAATATTTTTTAATTTTTTGCTTTGAAAATTTTGTTTGTTTTTTGTTTCTCTGCTATGTTCTAGAAGGAAAAAGGGATATTTTATTATATTCTGTGGCTGACTTCCAGACATTTCATTATTTTCATTATTGTGAGTTGGGGAGATAGGTAATCTTATACTAACAACCTCATCCTTAGATATAGCAGACAGCCACTTATAGGTCAGGTTCTAATGATTCCATGAATTAGCTCTAATAATCATTCACTCCTCTCTGCTCATTGAATCCCATTGTATGCAGAAGGAAAAACTAATTCCCCATAAGTGACACTCTGTACATTTTGTAATCATACCCTCTGTTTCATACACAATGATCTGTTATGTGCATATATGATTAATGAAACTGCTAGTTGTTTGTAGACAACTTAAAAATTATTTAGGATAGAGTTTCAAATTGGACTGACTAGATAATCACAATGACAGAGCAGTTGGGATGGCTGATGCCTGTCATTAATGAAATAGTGATAACGTAAGTGACTGTGGTCATAGACTACCTACTATGTGCAAATCAATTTGCATTCATTATGCCACAATATTTTTTTCTTAAATGTTTTATTTTGAATTAATTTCAAACTTACAGCAAGGTTTCAAAAATAATACAAAATCCATATAAAGATCTCCAAAAGACTCCTTTATATACCCAGATTCATAATTTTTGACATTTTAGCTATTTGCTCTATCATTCTATCATTCATCTATGATTCCATAAATAAATTGATGTATGATCTTTTTATCCATTTATTATCTAACTACCATCTACCTATCTTCTATATATATATCTTTCTATGTATCTATATTTTCTAAAAATTTGAGAGTAGGTTGTATACACCATGGTCCTTAAACCCATAATACCTTTATGATATTTTCAAGAACATGTATAATCACTTTTGAAACCAAATTAAATATAGCTATCAAGTTCAAGAAATATAACATTTATGTAAAACTATAAAGTCCTTTTGTGAAGCATGATGCAGTGATTATTGTTGTACAAAAAGCTGCCCACGCCCCTGCTGTAACTACATTTGAGCATATGGCTAGAAGTGGGATTGCCAGGTCACATGGTAGTTCTAAGGTTAACTTTTTGAGGAACTACAAAACTGTTTTCCACGGCAGCTGTGCCATTTTGCATTCCCACCAAAAATATAAGAGGTTTCTATTTGTCTACATTCTCCAAGAACTTGTTCTTTTCTTTTTAAAAAAATAATGACATTCTAGTGAGTATTAAGTGGTATCTCATTGTAGTTTTGATTTTCATTTCCTTAATGGGTAATGATGTTGAACATCTTCTCAATTACTTGTTTATTTTCTTTGGGAAAATGTTTCAAGTCCTTTGCTCATTTTTAATTGGGATGTTTGTCTTTCTCTTGCTGAGTCATTATCTAGTCACACAAACAGATCAAGGTCTCATCTTATAGATGATTGATCTTTAGATTAAAGAAGATAATTGATTCCTCCGTGATCACACAACCACCAAGTTTTAAACTCAGAATTCAAACTGGAATTCAAACACTTTTCATTTTGTATCTGAGTTTTAATGACCATGCATCCCAAATGATTATTTCTAACCTATATATGCCCTGAACCCACCATACCCACTTACTCAGGCATGACCTTTCAGCAAATCTATTTAGATGTTGCAAACATACTTTGTTCAAAATTGGTTAAAGTTAGTCTTCAATTTTGACTTAATTCAGTGAATGACATCACCATGAAGCCAGTTTTTTGAACCTAGAATCCAGGTTTCACATTACACATCATTTTCTCCCCTGCTCACAACACACAGTCCATCAGTTTGTCCTGTCATCTTTGACTCAGGTTTATTTCTCACATCCATTCACATTTCTTTATCTCCATTTGTATCACTGATTAGTGCAGACTACCTTCCTCCTGTCTCTCAAACCTGCCCAGCCATTTCAGTGCCTCCTAACTGCTCTCCAAACATATCATATTGTCACCCTTCAATCATTTCTCTACTCTATAGTCAGAATGACTAAAGCATGTTATACCACTTTCCTTTCATCCCACGATACTTTTTCCTCACTTTTAGTGCTTCAACTGCTATGGATTTCTTTCAATTTCTTATATGAGCCAAAAAAAATCTCCTAGTATAGTTCCTTTGCGTATACTGTACTTCTGCTTGGAAAGCTGTCCACCAGGAGTTCCTCGTTAACATTTGCCTATGCTTAGTAATTCTTCTTGTTTAAGTTCAAATACTATATCTTAAGATAACATTGCATCAGTCAGCGTTCTCTAGGTAAACAGAACTGACATGAGTTATCTGTAAATAGTATAAGATTTTATAAAATTGTCTCACATGACCGTAGGGATGCACAAGTCGAATTCCATAGAGCAAGCTACAAACCAGGGGCTCCAATGAGGGTCCTTGATGAGTTCCTCAGGATATTCTGTCTGTCTGAAGTAGAAATGGGAATTCTCTCTCTAGAATGCTGAAACTACTTCCCCTTTTAAGACCTTCAACTGATTGAATGACACATCATTCATTGCTGATGGCAAGCTCCTCATTTAATTGTAGATGTAACCAGCCATCTATGCAATCACCTCACTGATGATTAAAGTCCATGAAATGCCCTTGTATTACAATTAGTCCAGTGCTTGCTTGACCAAACAGCTGGGTACCATTACTTGGCCAAGTTGATACTTTAGCTTAACCATCACTGTCCACTCCTTGTCAACTTGGCAGCCATACACATCATCTTAAACCATACTTAGTGCCTAAATAACAACAATAACAGACACACACACACATAAATATATTTCCATCTAACAATAGTCAACTGCCCTGTGAACAACTGGAAATGCACTAAATCCTTCCAGAATAGGGTGCAAATCCTTGGGTAATATTCACTTTTAAACTTGACATCTTTAATTACTACAACATGAAACTAATACAATCTGTGTCCTATGATAAGGGGAAATGTTAGGGAAGAAAACAAAGATATTCATTTTATGTATATATACAAATATACTCATAACAAAACAAGACAGAAATATTCATGACCATCACAGTCCTCACTTCTGTATCTGGTCAAGTGGTTGAAGTTCATATTTATCACCACATTCTTCCACTACCCAATCCACGTTGCCTTTATCCTCAGCAAGCACCTCAGTTGGCCGTCGTTCCTTGCCTGGTGGGATGACCTACATTTTCATTCCTGAAGATTCTGGCCATTGGGAATCTTGCCTGGACTAGGGTGTTGCAATTTTCCATTACTTTAATCACAGGTCATAGTAGTGCTAAGAAACACCCTAAGGGATCTCCTATATTCCAGGCAAACTCTGCTTCACCTCCATTGTGTAGGTGTGTCCTGTTTCTCCTTTATGGTCAGGATCACTCACCCCAGCTAGCACAGTAATTCTGTTCTTTGCCTAATGATTCAGAGGCATGAGGAGCCCAACGTGGCCAGATGGCAGTCTTAACTACCAGTTCAATGGAATCATTATTGTCTTCCCTGGTAGAAGCACTCCACCTTTTGGAACTAAAACCTATTGACCAACAGAGTTTAAGGTTGCAGGGACAGGAAGCAAAAGTTTTCCTTGTGGACCACTAGGAGTAATAGTGAGTGATGCCAGGCCCTTTTCCATTCCTTGATGCCTGGAGCATGAATTCTGACTATGGTACAAACAGCACCAGAGAGTGGATGTTCATTTAAGCATACACAGCCTACTGGAGAACATTACCCCAGCCCTGCAAGGTATTGCCATCTAGTTGGTGCCATAATTGAGTCTTTGAAAGGTCATTCCACTATTCTATCAGTAAGCTGCTTCAGGCTGATGGAGAATATGGTAAGATCAGTGAATTATATGAGTATGTGCCCATTTCTGCACATCATTTGCCATGAAGTGGGTCCCTTCATCAGAAGCAATGCTATTTGGAATACTGTGGTAGTGGATAAGATATTCAGTAAGTCCACAGATGGTAGTTTTGGAAGAAGTATTGTATGCAGGGAAGTCAAACCCATAACTGGAGTTATGTGCATATTCCAATTAGAACAAATTGCTACCCTTTCCATGATGGAAGTTGCCCAATATTATCAACCTGCTACCAGGTAGCAGTCTGATCACCTTCGAGAATGGTGCAGTATCAGGGGCTGAGTATGGATCTCTGGTGCTGGCAGATTAGGCACTCAGGAGTGGCCAGGTCAGCCTTTGTCAGGTGAAGTCCATGTTGCTGAGCCCAAGCATAGCACCCATCCTTACCACCAAGCCTACTTTGTTTATGAGCCCATTGGGCAATGACAGGAGTGGCTCGGAAAGAGGTTGAGTGCTAGTCACAAAGTGGTTCAACTTATCCACTTGATTATTAAAATCTTTGTATGCTGAAGTCACGTTCTGGTGAGCATTCATGTGGGACACAAATATTTTCATGTTTTTTGCCCACTCAGAAATGTCTAACCACATACCTCTTCCCCAGACCTCTTTGTCACCAGTTTTCCAATCATGTTCTTTCCAAAACCTTGACCATCCAGCCAAGCCATTGGCAACAACCCATGAATCAGTTTACAAATGCACTCCCGGCCATTTCTCTTTCCAGGCAAAATGAATAACCAGGTGCACTGCTCGAAGATCTGCCCATTGGAGAATTTCCCTTCACCACTGTCCTTCAGGAGTCCCAGAAAGTGACTGCAATGCTGCATCTGTCCATTTTTGGGTGGTACCTGCATATGATGCAGAACTAACTCTAAACTAAGCCTGAGTTTTCTCTTTCTCGGTCAACTGATTTTAAGGTACTCCCTAAGAGGCCATAGATGTGGGCTGGGAAAGAGAAAATAATGTGGCAGGAATGGACATTTAGGTCACTTCTTCATATAACTTACTTGTGCCTTCAGGACCCACTCGAGCCAAATCCACTTTATGAGATAGTGCTCTGTGCATGCCCAACTTTATAGTTTAGTGGGTCAGACAATACCCAGCTTATGAAAGGCAGCTCAGTTTTGATGGTAACTTGTGGCCCATGATTAACATTCAGTTTTAGCTCGCCAATTGTTGTTTCCCAAAAGGAGAGTAGTTATCTGCAGAATATGGCAGGGCTTTGCTCCAAAATCCTAAGGGTCTGCATTGAGATTCTCCTATTGGATCCTGCCAAATGTTCCAGATGGCAGGTCTGTTTCCCACTGACACTTCTAGCACCATTGGATCTGCTGGATTATATGGCCTAAGTGGCCATGCACCTTACACAGCATCCTGGAGCAGTCATAGAGTCTCCTCTTATTCTTATCCCCACTCAAAACAAGCAGATTTTCTGGTTAATCAGTAAATGGGCTGGTGTAGCACACCCAAATGAGGAATATGTCTCCAAAATCCAAATAGGCCAACTAAGCATTGTGCTTCTTTTCTGGTCATAGGAGGGGCCATATGCAAAAGCTTATCCTTCATTTTAGAAGAGATATCTTGACATACCCAACACCACTGGACAGCTAGAAATTTCACTGAGGTGGAAGACCCCTGTAATTTTGTTGCCTTACCAATAATTCTGGTAGTTGTTGCTTCTTGTTCACTAGTCCAATCAGCACAATATCATCAATGTTATGGACTAGTGTAATGATGTCTTATGGGAGGGAGAGATGATAGTATTATGACATAGAGCTGGAGAGTTGATAAACTTCTGAGGCAAGACAGTGAAGATATAATGATGGCCTTGCCAGCTGAAAGTAAATCATTTCTGATGGTCTTTACTAATGGCCATAGAGGAAAAAGGATTTACCAAAACAAGAGCTGCATATCAGGTACCAGGGTAGGTGTTAATTTGCTGAAGCAATGGTACTACATCTGGAAGAGCAGCTGCAATTGGAGTCACCACCTGGTTAAGTTTACAATAAAATACTGTCATGTTCCAAGATCCATCTGTTTTCTGCACAGGCCAAATATGAGAGTTGAATGGGGATATCGGGGGAATTACCACCCTTGCATCCTATAAATCATTGATGGTGGCACTAATCTCTGCAATCCCTCCAGGAACCCAGCATTGCTTTTAATTTACTGTTTTGCTAGGTAGGGGCAGTTTATTGGCTTCCACTTGGCCTTTCCTACCATAACAGCCCTCATTCCATAAATCAGGGATCCAGTGTGGGGATTTGCCAGTTACTGAGTACTTCTGTTCCAAAAATGCATTCTGGAACTGGGAAAACAACCATTGTGTCCGGGGACCCACTGTGAGACGGACCTGAGCTAAAACTCCATTCATCACCTGACCTTCATAAACCCCTACAATGACTGGTAGACTACAGTGATGTTTTGGGTCTCCTGGAATTAGTGTCACTTCTGAACCACTATCTAATAATCCCTGAAATGTCTCTTCATTTCCTTTTTCTAAACGCACTGTTTCCTTGGTAAAAGGTCTTAGATCTTTTCGGGGAAAACTGGGAAGAAGATTAACAGTATAAATTTTTGGCAGTGTAACAGGATCCTTCCATAAGGGGACCTGTCTTTCCCTTCTTTAAAGGGGCTCTGGGTTTGTAAACTACTCAATTCTGGGAATTGATTAAAGGGCCATGAATGTCTGTTTCTGTCATTCAAGTTAGTTTGGTTTACTTGACCTAGGACCCGCTTATGCTGATCAAGCAGGAATTTAGTATACTGCCCATCTATTTTACTTCTATGTACCCAATAATCTGTATTAGTCAAGGCCATAGGTCTGTGCAACTCAGACTCTGATAGTTGCTTTGAGTCTGCCTTTAATTGTGTAGTCACACCCACCTTGGCGTTAGTGATTAAGTCCTGCTTATTTGCTTTTGCCAGCCTAAGACCTGATCATCCTCATATTGTTTAAGGATTCTAGTTCTAAGACAGCAGTTCCCACAGTAATATCTGAACTACAGATACAGAAAAGAGTAATCACAAAGATCTTCAGGGAAGATGGAGTTAGTCTCACAAATTTATTCATCACAATTCTGGTAAAAGATGTGCCCTCTGGACATTCCTGGGGAGGGTGGGCATATCTTGCATGGTAAATCCATTGTAACAACTGTCTAAGCCTTTGGATCCCCTCATCTACAGTATAACAGGGTTAATTGGACATCTTGACTTCTGGCATTGTAGGCCATCTTTTGGTCCATGTTTCAGTAAGCAACCTGAACAAACTGTTAGAGCCCTTTCTAACCTCACGAGCTACAACATTGAATCCAGAATCTCTGCTTAGTGGGCCCATATCAGTAAATTCAGCTTGTTCCAACTTTATATTCCTTCCATGATTATCCCATACCCTTAATATTCCATTCCCACACATACTCCTCTGAGTTCTATGTATATAAATTGGAAAAATTATTTAGTACTTTTAGAGTATAACATTCTTCCTCATGGGTCACACTTTGTATCTCACCTTTGGGGGCTGGTTGTGATTTCAGCCTAGTTATAGGTCTGGAAGAGGAGAGGGGTGGTGGGCATGGGTATGGAGAATTAGAAGTATCTTGCAAGTCAATTACCTCAGCCCATTCCCTTGAAGTTTCATCTGGTGAGACAGGATTAATCTCTTCAGTTGAGAGTTGGATGTCAGTCTCCTCAGGGCAGTGTGGAGGTTATGTAATGGTTTCTTCAGGGCAGGCAGGAGTTTGGGGCTTATTAGGGCAGGCTGGAGTTTGGGTGATGCAGGCTTAATATTATGTAGTTTTCTTCTAAGGGTAGACTATTACAGGTTTATCTGGCAAAGTCTCAGCAGAATTTAAGGTTTCAATGTATCCACTGATATCATCATTAACCCATATGTCTCCATCCCAATCCTCAGGATTCCACCCCTTTCCAATCAATGTCCTCACTTTAACAGCAGACACCTTATAAGGTTGAGATTTTAGTTTCCGTTGTAACTCTGCTACTCATACAATGAGACACTGAGTTTGGTTTTCAGAGATCTCAAGTCTGTGGCTGCACAAAACAAGATTTTCTTTCAGAGCACACATAGAAACTTTCACCTCATTCATATAGTACTTAAATTGCAAATTTTGATGCCTTTAGCTCATCCCTTTCATTTGTAACTATATCCAACATAATTAGGAGCAGCAAACCAACATCATTGCAGCTTTTAACTCCACAAAACTCTGTTAAGGTGTTAAAAACATTCTCACCCAGATCCTTTCCTCTTATAAGCATGGAAGTAGTCATATCCAGTGGTGATATTTTGCTTATCTCCATTGCCAACTCATGCCATGGACTGTCAGTGGTCACTTGATTACTGGAAACAGAGTTATTAGTGCCCTTGAATCTAATCAGAGGAGAGTTTCAATTGCAAAAATCCCCAACCAATTCAAATATTCCATTTTTAAGATTCTGTTTTTCAAGAACCACTCCCTGTACCACACTGTGTTATTCAGGGTTCTCTAGTGAAACAGAACTGACAGGAGATATCTGTAAAATGCATAAGATTTTATAAAATTGTCTTATTCGACCATGGGGATACACAAGTCCAAATTCCATAGGGCAGGCTGTAAACCAGGATCTCTGATGAAGATCCTTGATGAGTTTCCCAGGAGATGCTGACTCTGAAGTAGAGATGGGAATTTTCTCTCTGAATGCTTAAATCACCTCCCCATTTACAGGCTTAAACTAATTGGATAAGATGTCACTCATTGCTGATGGCAAGCTCCTCAATTGATTGCAGATGTAACCAGCCATCTATTCAATCAACTCACTGATGATTAAAGTCTATTAAATGTGCTTATATTACAATTAGCCCAGTGCTTGTTTGACTAAGCAACTGGGCACCATTACCTGACCAAGTTGACACATTAGCCTAACCATCACAACCAGTAATTGAGCTAGATTCTTACATTGTCTAATAGCAATAAGGTCCTCATTCACAAAACTTTTAGTTAACAATTACATATTTATTTGTGTTATTATTTAATATCTTCCATAATTTGTGTACTAATTCATTTGTTGAAAAAAACATTTGATTTCCTCATCTTTCCAAGTTTTGGACCTAGCACATGTTCAGATAAATTATGTAATAATTAAATATTTGTTCAATGATTGAAGGTATGTTTGAGACTACAGCTAATATACAATACTACTTGATGATATGGAAACATCAATTTAAAAATATCACTTCTTTTTCCCAGCAGCTTATTGTGAAGGAATTCAACATAAAAGAAAGTACAATAAACACTTGCATAACTTTTATCAAAATACATTAATTTTAACATTTTGCCAGACTTGCTTTATCTAGCTTTCTCTCTTTCTCCTTGTTTTCTTTATTCTTTTCTGAACTATTTGCACATAATTGTAGTTATCATCATCTGATACCTCATTTCCAAGTACTTCAGCATGTTATTTCTTAAGAAAAAAATTCTTCTCCATAACTTAAGAATTACACCCAAGATATTTAACAATGCAAGGTATTAACAGCTTTACTGCCTGAATTTTTCAGAAAACCTATGGTATATTAGTTATTTTGTTAGGTTTTTTGCATCTCTTATTAAAATAGGATTACCTTTTTCTATAGATATAAAAATAAGATTGATAGTTTATCCTTCTATAATGTTGTAATTGTTACAAGTAAATTCAAATGGTGTCTTACTGGACTCCAAAGCACATTATTATCCTACCATATCATCAAAAGTCATGATTATATTCAAAGAATTATTTCTAAGGTTAACTGCAAATTAGACTACGTTTAAGAAATTTTAAATAGAAAACCTAATACAAAGATTTACTACATACATTTGAATGCCCAGAGGATTATAAGGTCCCATCAAGTACGTTAAGATGTATTATTTGCTAAAACAGACTGTTACATATATGGATACATAATATTTTTTCTGAGTTCATTATGATAATTAATCATTGATTATATCTATGCATAGAAATAGAATATTAAAATTTATGAGAGGAACACTTGAATTCAGACATAGAAGTTACCAGATTTTAGTTATTTTAAGAATATTCTAATAAAAATTTGTGACCACTCCTGGAAGTGCATTCAGCATAGTTGACTAGGAGATAAATTCTGTTTGACAAAATCTACTTCACTTTAGGTCATACCATCTGTTAGAAGTTCTGTCCTTTCAGTGCCAATTCCATAATTCATAGAGCTTAACACCTTGACAAAATGTATTAATCTTTATGAGAAAACCTCTCTCTAAGCATATGTGTCACTCTGTTTCAACAGAGTCTCTACCTGAGGAAGAAAGTACAGATGTATGAGGATATTTTTACCACACCATCATTAGCAGACAGAGAATGATCTCTAGTTAGTAGATGATCAAATAAATTGAAAAACAGAGAAGGCTGTTAATATAGATTCCTAGGACTGCTGTAACAAAGTACCAAAAGTGAATTGGCTTGAAACAACAGGGATTTATTGTCTCACAGTTCTAGAGGATGGAAGTCCAAAATCAAGTTCTCATTAGGGCTATGATCACTCTGACAACTCTAAGAAGAAATCTGTTCCTATTCCTCGTGTCCCTCCTGGCTTCTGGCAGTTCCTGGCAGTTTCTGGTATTCCTTGGATTATGGCAGCATAACTACATCTCTTCCTCCATCACATGGCCATCTTCTCATTCTGTCTGAGACCAAATTTCCTATACTTATAAGGATATCTGTCATATTG
>JAQZBX010092791.1:0-12231 GCA_029593785.1 Cabassous unicinctus
AGCTGAAGTCAATGAAACCCGGAAAAGAAAGGGAGATCAGCATACGTTGCCATGTGTCTTGCCATATGGCAGAAGAGTCTAGGATCGCTAGCAGCCAGTCTTCAGGAAGAAAGCATCACCTTGATCAAGTCTTGTTTGGACATTTTTCCAACATCAAAATTGTAAACTAATAAATTCCCATTCCTTAAGCTGAACCATTTCATGGCATTTCCCTAGGCAGCCTAAGAAACTAAAATAGATTTTGGTGCCAGGAGACTGGTGTGCTACTATTTCAAATACCAAAAATGTGGAAATGGCTTTGGAATTGGGTAATGGGTAGAGGCTGGAAGAATTGTGAGCTGTATGATAGAAAAGGCTTAGATTGCTTTGAGTAGATTATTGATAGAAATATGGATACTAAAGTTTTTTCTGATGTGGCCGTACATGGAAATGATGAATGTGTCATCCATTCTGATGTCAGATGGAAAGCAGAATTTGAGAGTGATGACCTGAACTTAGATATTTAGATGAGGAGATTTCTAAGCTAAATGTCAAAAGTGCCCCCTGGTTTCTCCTTGCACGTTACAGTAAAATGCAAGAGGAAAGGAATAAGTGAGAACTGTACTTCTTTCTGGACACAAAGAAACCAGAAATTGATGGTTTGGAAAATTTTGAGTTTCTGGAAAGTGAGTCCACAGAGAATAATGTTCTATATGATGGTTTGTTTGTTTTTTAAAGATTTATTTTATTTACTTCATCCATTTTAAACCCCCCTTCCCCATTTGCTGTTTTGTGTCCATTCGCTGGGCAATTCTCTGTGTCTGTTTCATCTCTTCTCATCCTCCTCCTCCAGTCTTCACCAAGATTCGATCTTGAAGACCTCCGATGTAGGAGAGAGGTGTTCTAGCCATCTGCGCCACCTTGGCTCCTGGTTTTTGGAGCTTTCAGAGCATCTCGTCTTATCTCTCTCCTTTTACGTCATCATCTTGCTGCATGGCTCCCGGGGCCTGGCGGCTTACCGGCACACAGAGCCTGGCAGCCCATGAACCTTCTATATATATATTTTTATTTTACCGGGAGGTCCCTGGGATCAAACCCAGGTCCCTCCATATGGCAAATGGACGCCCAACCATTTGAGCCACATCCACCCCCCCATATGATGATTTAACTGGACATGGAAACAGGCAGCAATTTTTGTGCAAGTCAGGACTGGAGGTGCAGTTATCCAAGAAATGTCTGTGGAAAGTCCTACTGTCTGATGATTTGAACCCCTGTGTACTACATGCAAAACCTGCAAGGTTTTTGTGAGATCTATATGAATGGAATCACTGTCAGCCTTGACTAAAAGGGACAGAAAAGGGACAGGTTGAAGAAAAAAATCACTTTAAGTGCAGAAACATGGAAGCTAAGGTCTGGAATGAAGACATCTTCATGTGCATGAAAAAAGTGAGTCTGTTAGTGCTTGGAGAGGGTGGGCCTTCCACTCAATTGTTCAGGGAGAGTCTGGCCACCACTCCAGGTTTCTCAGAGAGTGGAGTCTATTCTCAGGGATTCTGGACAGTCTGGCTGGCACCTTAGTGTTCTAAGGGGGTTGAGCTTGTGCCCTGGGGATTGTGGAGAGTCTGACCATCACCCCAGTGCTTGCAGAGGGTGAAGCCTTCACCCCAGTGTTCAGGGAAAGCATGGCCACTACACAAGCCCTTGGATAGTGTGAGGCTGCTGCACCATCAGGCCTGGAAGACAAAACATCATTTCATAGATAACTCTCAGACTTTGAAATCTAATATAGTATGCCCTTCAGGGTTTTGGAATTGTTTGGGACCCATAACCCCTGTTTTCCTTCCAATTTCTCCTAATGTAATGGGAATGCTTATTCTATGAGTGTCCCTTCATTATATATCAGAAGCAGACAACTTGTTCTCTAGTTTCACAGGTCTACAGATAGGGAATTTGTGCCCCAGGATAGATCATACCCATAACCAATTTTGATGAGATTTTGTACTTAGAATTGTTTCTGAAATGACTTAAGGCTTTTGGGATATTGCGATAGAATGAATGCATTTTGTATGTGGAAAGAACATGTCTTTTGGGGTCCAGAGAGTGGAGTGTGGTGGTTTGAAGCTGTATGTACACCAGCAAAACATGTTCTTAAATCTAATCCATTCCTCTGGGTATAAACCCACTGTGAATTGTAATTTGAATTTTTGATAAGGCTACTTCAGTTAAGGTATGAGCCACATCTTTCAGGATTGGTCTTAATCCTATTACTGGAATCTTTTATAAATGGAATGAATACATAAAAAGAGAAAAAGCCACTGAAGCAAGGAGCTGATATGAAAAAAACCTGGAAGAGAAAGGTGATTCCAGCACATATCGCCATGTTCCTTGCTATGTGGCTGAGGGGCCAAGCATCACTAGCAGCTGGTCTTTAGGAAGAGAGTATCACCTTGATGATGCCTTGATTTGGACATTTTTCTAAACTCAAAAATATAGACTAATGAATTCCCATTGCTTAAGCTGAAAAATTTCATGCTATTTACCTGGGCAGATTAGGAAACTTAAAATAGGTAACATGTAAAAACAAGTTTGAGTCAATAATTCTGCCTACTATCTCATGGACATGTCAAAAATACATAACTATAAAGGAAAGTCAGCATAGCATTATTCTGAAAAATTTGAAACTATCTAAATTTCCATCAACATGAGAATGGTTAAATAAATCAAAAGCAGAAGCAATTTGAGATTTTTCGAGTAAAGACCTCCAACATTCTGCTCCTCCATAAAAGCGATGAGAACACTGGAAAAAATAGTCAAAATAACGTTTTCATGCTCTGGAAATTAACTAAAGGACTATAACAACTGAAGGGTATTTATTTAAGAGAAATGGCTGAATCTCAATAACAGAAAGCTTTATAATTTTTTTAACTTTGTCTAATCTCATCCTTTTTTCCCAACTACCAGGGTAGTTTTGAAAAGCTCAAATCCATCATTTGACCTGCCTGGCATCTCGCTGTAAAGCTCCATCCTCAGGGTTTCTCTTCATTTGAACTAACCCATAATTTGCTCTGAGTGGTAGTTTGAAATTATTTTATGAAGAGAAAGATTATGTTTGTGGGCTGGTCCACTCCTGTGGGTGTGAGGCATTTTTTCAATTGGACTACCTCAGTGAGGCATGACTCAGGTTGAATCTTCGTCCTCTTGCTGGGTCTGATAAAAAAATGGAGACACACAGGAAAAGAAGAGCTCTGCCATATTTGATGCTCCCGTGTGACAGAAATGAGAGGCTCAAAGAGCTGAGGCCCAGGGGAGAGATGAGCCATTTTCCTGGTAGCTTGCAGCTGAAATTGGGAAGAAAGCAGAGGAGCCGAGCCTGAGGGAAGTGGCCTGGTAAGAGAGAAGCCCTATGCCTGGTTGCCCTTGGCTGAGCTCTGGGAGATGGTATAGCCTGGAGGGGAAGGCAGAGACCAGGCAGAGATCACCTACCATCTTGCTTCAACACGTAGCAGCTGCCTTGAGTGAAAAAGCATCTCCTATGGTGCTTGAGTTGGACTTTTTACAGCCTTGGAACTGTAAACTTTTACCCCAGATAAATACTACTTATAAAAGCCAACACATTTCTGGTACTTTGCATCGGCAGCCCTTTAGCAAACTAAAACACTCTGTTTGAGCAACCATATTCCCAATGAAGTTTTTCAAAAACAGCCAGTAGCAATAGTTTAAAGTTGAAGATACAAGAGGTGGCTTTACTAGTTGGGACTAATAAGAAGCTGGCCAAAATACCTAAAAGGAAAAACTGGGGAATGAGATGTCTGTAGAGACCTTTAAAAAGCTCTAATATATTACTGGCTTCTAGATTGCCATGCATATGTATAACTCTGTGTGAAAGCTCAGGAAATAGCTGAAAAGGATTTAAATTCTTACTTCTGGTTGATCTTGAGGCCTTATGAAAGCAGAAAGTGAAAACTAAGGCAGAGTTATACTCTTAGTAAACACTAGAAGACTTATTGATTCAAGAGATATAAGGAAATCTCTGTCAAATCATTACCTGCCCACTGAGTTAACAGAGCAAAGATTTCATTGGCTGTACAAGACAAAGAAGACAACCTTAAAGAATTATACCACCTAATTCACTAAACAAACAATCAGCAGCAGGAAAAGTAAGAAAAAAGAGTAATAGCAACAAGCCCTGCAGGGGGGTCTGATTTTCAGAGTTGCCATATTATATTATATAAATGTCCAGCTTTCAACAGAAATTATGAAATACTCAAAGAAAGAAGGAAGTATGCCCATAAACAAGAAAAAACTAGTGAATAGGAAACTGGTTTGTTTACATTAAATAATTACATTAGAATCAACTTGACCAGGACTGTGGTTTTCAAATTTAATGTAAATAAATATTACCTAGGGAGATTATCCTGGTTTATCTGGGTGTGACATAAATGCTGTCACATGTGTTCTTACAAGAGGGAGACAGACACAGAGGAAAAGGTGTTGAAAAGGTGGAGGCAGAGACTGGAGTGATGTGGCTACAAGCCAAAGAATGATGGCAGCCACAAAAACTGGAGGAGAGAAGAACAGATTCTCCCCTAGATTCTACAGAGGTAGTTCAGTCCTACTGGAGACCTTGATTTTGGCCTGGTGAAACTGATTTCAGTACTGTGAGAGATTAAATTTCTGTTGTTTTAAGCAACCAAGTTTGTGATAATTTGTTTCAGTGGGCTTAGAAACCAATACAAGATTCCAAGAGGAAAATAGGAGGGCAATGTTCAAGATAGAACATCCAAGAGAATGAATTTGGAGAAGATAAATCATGAGGAAATGAAGACCATCATATATAGATGGTGTAAGAGTGCTAATCTGAAAATAATAAAACTGATTTATTTTCATACTATGTTGTCAAAATTATAGGCTATCTGCTCTAATAAAAGACGGCCCAATCTCAGGGAACTATGGAAACTTTAGAAGTGGTTAAAAGTCAAACTGGAACAGAAACCCAGGCTCTGGATAAATTAGAAGAAGAGGCAAACTGGTTCAATCTAAGAATGTTGAGCCCAGAATTAGGTTACACAGATCTCTTGACTATGTTGTTTCACCAGGACCGACGCATCAGATTCTATTCCCATGAGCATGTGTTAATGGGTGTGTTCTTGCTGTGAGCAATTGAGTCTCAGTTCCACTGAGGTAGAAAGCTTGGTTTATTTGTTAGTCTATTTCACTAACACTCCACATTAGGAATTATGGTGTTCCATGGACTAGAAGTAAACCTGACTGACTTCCAGGGCAGCTGCCTCTACCACAATATTTCTGTAGTGTTTGAATGTTTTCTTCTTTCAGCTGACCAGTCTCAGCTGATGCAGAGATAATTGCCATTCTCCATTTATTCACCATCTAACCACACAGATACTCTGATTCTTGCAAAATTATGATATCTGAGTGGTGGGTGGGTGGTGGGAGTTGTGGGTATGGACATGTCTCATCTGCATATGTAAATATTATTATTACAAGGAAAGAGTCACGGGATCAGATATTTAACTTGTGCACTCACGTCATGGAGAATTCTACACACTGATTTCTGCAGAGGTGTGTGTTTTCTCTTTCCCTAACTTTATCCATATTTCATTCTATTTGGCAAAAGTGTTTTACAGATTGTGGTTTGGAAGTATGGATGTTTCCTATTTTCATAGGTGAGGGAGTTTTTGACTCTGTTTTTCTTTTCTCTATTGCTTTAAGTTGTTCTCAAGCAAAAGGATGAGTAATTTACTTTTCCATTTTTAACAACAGTCCAAATGTTATAATTTTCTTAGTGGCTATGGTTCTTGCAGTGGAGAATGAAATATGTTTATTGTATTCCTATGGTTACAAGTATCACAGAAAGGATGGTAGTAGCTTCACTGGCCTGAGAATTAAAGGGCTTTAAACATCAGTTCCCTGGTTTCTAATGAAGAAGCTGCCATCTGACTTATGTGAGACATAGATAATCATATTAGTGTAACAGGTTCAACAGAACCAAGTTCCCTGGAGTCTCATTCACAAACTGTCCTTTTGTATTGTAAACCAGAAGGAAGAATTTCTGTATTCATTTGGGAAGTTAGCACAAGCTATCATTTTGAAATCCCAGTATAATATATCTCTACTGCTGGCATTTGGGGGAAATATAAGTCATGAAGGCTGTGTTTCTGTCTTTTGGCTTATAGGTCTGGTTCCAATTCATTATGAGGCAATTCACATCTCTCAGTTCTACTACTTTAGTGCTTGGCTTTGAAATCTCCATTTTTATCACCATTAACAAATGAAATATCTTTTTAAAAGGATTCATTTAAAGGGTAAATCTCAGAAAAAATCCTCCACAATTTATTGTCCTATCATTTATTCTTTTCCTAAGACTTGGTATAATTAGACCCTGTGCCATTGTCTACTGCTTCCTATGCATGATGTTATTGTTCTCATTTTAATCAAGGTGTTTCAATTGTTATATAAATTGTCATCTGATGTCTGTAAAGTAAATCCTTACTGATGAGATGAATTCTCAAAGAAAGAAATAAGTTCAGTACTCTATGCTTGATTAATAATAATCTTATGCTCTACAGAAGGGTACCTTCTCTGAAACATACTTGAAATATAAGTTCTGTGACTATAGAGACTTTTTCTCTATAGTCACCAGTACTTAGAACATCACTAGGATCAATGCAGCATTTCAGGCAATCAGTAAATATTTTTGAATGAAAAATAAATGAAAAATATAACAATACTTAATACCTCTAGAGCATTTTACAGTTTCCAATTTATATTTAATAAGTCATATTAACTAGCACATTTGAACCACAGAATAAACTTTTTTTAGGCCTTTGTTATCCCTAGGTCACAAATGAGGAGATTTGGTTTAAGAAGCAATATCATCCCATTTTGTTCCAGCACCTGGTGCAGAATTTGACCACAACACCATGTTTTGTTAAGGGTGTTCATTGTTATGAAAGCTAAGGGTTCACATGAAAATAATGGCTACATTGTTATGATATGTGCCTATTATGAATGACAAATGGACAAAGAGTGAAGTGTATCACATTATAAAGTGTAAAGAATGCTATTTTAAAATCCGAATAACAGCTGCTGCTTCTGACCTCAAGGAAGTGGTATTTGTGGGCTTTTGTCTGACGGAGTACCTTAATAAGAAGGCATAAACCTGATTTAGAAGGAGATGGCAAAACAAAGTGATACTCTTCCTGCTCTCAACTAAAAAGAGACTAGGAAATTAAAGGGAGGAGCTTGAAAAGCAGAGGAAAGGAAAAAAGGATAGCCTAAACATGACTGCTGATTAGGGAACTGTGTAGAAACCTTTTAGATGATGCTAGAGATAGGCTTAGCTAAAAGACTTTTTACGTGCAGCAACAGAGCCCCTGTTTCCATTACACAACAGCTTTACAAAAATCTATTGCACCAAATGGCTAGTGTACTTGGTGTTCTGAGGAGGTTTGGGAAGGCTGTGCTCTATGTCCTTGACTTACAGAGCGTTAGAAGAAAATAGCTATCCAGTTTGGGGTATGAGTGAATAATAACTCGAAAGCAATAAAAAATTAGAGCAAAAGGAGTTTTAAAGAATCTAATCATCTTGTAATACAGAGAAATCATGGAAAGGGCATTGAACTTCCTGCAAAATGTGGAATAGAGAGTTTGAAACAATTTTATGTAAATTTCAAGGGATAAGTGATCTAGCTGACACCTGGTCAAATGGCACAAGTAGTTACATAAGACAGTTTCCAGAGAGTTCAATTTATCTTTAGGTTGTAACGTAAACAGCTAATTTAATTTGTGAAGTATTTGCTTAAGAGTGGATTTGGAGAGACGTTCTTAGAAATAAGGTAAGTTTGGAAATGAGGTACTTAGTACTTATTTTAGAAGTATTGGAAAATTAGGCTTCTATGATCCAATGCTACACTTACAGAAGTAGCTGTCAGAATGCCTTGCTTTACCGCTGAGGAAAATCCAGTAAGCACTGAATGCTCAAGGAGAAGCAACATGTAATGGGGACTAAGAGCATGAGCTGTGGAATCAGACTACAAGAGTTTGAATCCTGGATCTACCACCTTTGGCAATTAATTCTTAAAGTCTTTGTTTATCTTGGAATGTCTTTCTTTTTGAACAATAGTTTTGCTTGGTATAGGAAGTAGTTTTGTTAGCTAGATTTGTTTTTTCTTTTGCCCTTTTTGGTATGCCTTTCCAATGCTTTATGGTCTTCATTGTTTCAGATGAGAAATAATTTATTAGTTGCATATATGTTTCTATGTGAGAAGTTGCTTTACTGTCATTGCTTTCAGAATTTTCTGTTTATTTTTGTCTTTTTAGGTGTGGATCCTACTTGTTCATTGAACTTTTTGTATGAGCAGCTTAATGCTTTTCCTTAGATTTGGAAAGCTTGGGGTCATTTTTTTCAAATAGTTTATGAATCATCTTCTGGGATTCCCATTTCATGTATATTTGTATTGTGATAGTGTCCCAAAGGGCTCTGAGGTTCTATTAATTTTTTTCTTTATTGTTTTTTCTTTCTGTTCTTCAGATTGGATAATCAAATTGATCTAGCTTCAAGTTCATTGATTCCTCTTCCAGTGCATATCTGCTGTAAACCCCTCTGGTGAGTATTTCTATCAGTTATTATACTTTTAAATCCCTTAATTTCTATTTGGCTCTTTTAAAAACAACTTTACTTCTTTATTGATTTTCTCACTTTCACCAACCCTTGTCATCATTCTTTCCTTTAGATTTTTAAACATGGCTTCCTATAGTTTCTGAACATAATTATAATAGCTGCTTTGTACTTTTTATCTACTAAGTCTAACCTCTATATTGATCACACATACCTGTATTTTCTTGTCTTGTAAATTTTGTTGAAAACTGGACATTTTAGATAAACTATTGTGGCAATTCTGGATTTTGATCCTTCCCTGCCCCACAGAGGTTGTTGTGGCTGTTTTGTTTGTTTACTGATTTTCCTGGAGTAGTTCTGTGTGGATGCAGTTGTGTCTGCTCAAGTTTTTTCTTGTTTTTATTTTTAAGCCTGGCTTCTTAAGGTTTACCCTTGGGTCAGTACAAACTAGTAGTCAGCCAATGATTGTTGAGAAGTTACAGTTAAACACCTTGATCCAGTAAGGTTTCTACCCTTTGCTGATGGGTCTGTATGTGGGATGGCTAATGCATTCAAATTCAGGCAGTTCACAAGTCTTTCCTGGCTTTTACTTTCTGTATACTCAATGACCCAGCCAAGGGTGAGTGGTCGGCTAGGGACCCTTTCAATCTCTTCTGAGAATGCTTACAGTTCTGTGCATTTGCACCAACTCCCCAGGGATATGTGGGAGCTTATCGAGCCCATAGAGATGTCTCTTGCCCTGGATTTCTTTGTTAAATTTCTCATTGGTCCTCCAGTCTGCTGCTTGACCAATAAATATGATAACTTCAGGCTAGCTGTGACTTTGGCCTTCCCTGATTTTTAGTCCCCTATATTGCTATGATCCTATGTATGGAGTTTTCCATGCTTTTCTCCAAACCAATCTAGCCCTCTCTAGTAGACTCCGTATTTGCCTGGCCCTGGTAGAGGTGCCACACCATGAAGCTAGGATCAAAGATGCATGCTATTTCAGACTTAAATGCCACAGATGTAGTTTTTATTAAATAAATATTTTTTCTTAAGCAGTTCGAAACTTCTTGAAGGACCTTAGTCAATTTTTAGAGTCCTGAAAGGTTTGTTGTTAAATAATTTTTGTTCAATTTTATCATTGCTTTTTGGGAAGAGTATTTGCTGAGCTCTTTATTCTGTTATACTGGGAGTCTCAGCTCCCTGAGTAAGCATTTTGAAATTAATGAAAATAAAAAGACAATGCAAATTGTGGGATGGCATACAACACCAAAAATTGATATTAGATAAAAAGAAAGGTTTCAAATCAATTATATCTGCTTTCTCCATAAGAAACTAGAAGCAAAAGAGCAAATTAAACTCAAAGTAATCAAAAGAAATAAATAATAAATATTAGGGTGGAAATCAATGACATGAAGAACAGAAAAACATTAGAGAAAAAAGAAAACCAAATGCTTGTTTTTTGAAAAGAGCAATGCAATTATAAACCTTGAACCAAACTGCTCAGGTATAAAAAGAATACACAAATTAAAAATATCAGGAATAAATGACTCACCATAGACTTACAGATATTAAAATAATAATAAAGGAATAGTATGAAAAACTTTATGCTGATTAATTTGATAGCTCAGATGAAGTGGGAAAATTACTTGAAAGACAAACCAAGACTCAAGAAGAAATAGATAATGAGGATTTACAAGAAATTTAATTTATATTTATACACACTTCCACAAAGAAAACTCTAGAACAAATGGCTTCACTGGTGAATTTTACCAAACACTTCAGGAAGAAATAATATCAATTCTACAGAACTGTTCCAGAAAGGTAAAGAGGAGGAAAGACTTCACAATTCATTCTATGAAGCCAAGATTACTCTAATACTAAAATTGATGAAGCTCTAACAAGGAAAGAAAACTGAAGAGCAATATCCCTCATGGACATAATGCAAAATTCTTTTTAAAAACATTCAGCAAATTTAATCTAACAATATATAAAAATGTTATATCATAGACAGGTATGACTTATATCAGGTATGCAAGGTTAACTTAATATTCAATATTCACAAATGTATTTTACTATATTAATAAATGAAAACAAAACCATATAATCATCTCAATAGTTGCAGAGACAGCATTTGATGGAATCCAGCATCCGATCCTGATTTTTTCCCCCAAACTCTCAGCAAACTAGGACTAAAGGAGTACTTTCTCATTTACAAAATCAATTACAGCTAACATCCTACTTAATAGTGAAAAACTTTATGCTTTCCCCCTAAGATTAGTAAGAAAGCAAAGATGTTCACCTTCACTCCTCTGTTCAACAGTACTAGAGGTCCTAGCTAGTGCACAAGGCAAGAAAAAGAAATTTAAAAATTATATCGAGATTGCAAAGGAAAAATGAAAACTTCCTGTATTTGCAGATAACATAATTATCTGCAAATAAAGGAATCTACTAAAAAACTACTAGAATAAATAAGTTATTTTAACAAGGTTGTAGGATGCAAGATCTATATATAAATCCAATAAATACATTTAAATTTGTTCATCATTGATTTTCAGGAAATTAAATTTTAAAACTACAATGAGAAACTATTTCAAATACACTAAATTGCTAAAACTAAAAAGATGGACAAATGAAATGTTAGTAAGAACAGTGGACCAACTGAAACTCATACGTTGCTGGTGGGAGTTTAAAATGGAACAACCAGTTTGGAAAACCATTTGACAATATTTTGTAAAGTAAAATCCACATCTACCCTATGAACCAGAAATTTCACTCTTGGGTGTTTATACACAAATACTTTTACAAGAATGTTTATAGCAGCTTTATTCATATAAGCACCAAACTGGAAACAATCCAAGTGTCTATCAATAGGAGCTTTGATAAACAATTCATAGTATAGTCATACAATGAAATAATACTAAGTAATAAAAAGGAGCAAGCCACTGATGAATGCAACAATAGGATTGTACATTCAAAACACTGTTGAGAGAAAGAAACCAGACACAAAATAGTATGAATAGTATGATTCCATTTACATAAAGTTAAAATCCATGGTGTTAGAAGTCAAAGCAATTATTTCTATGGGGTAGGCATTGTCCGGGAACTTTTTGGAGTGATGGAAATGTTCTATCTCTTTATGATTGCATTTTTACTGATTTATGGGCAGTGGCTATGGTTTAACCATTTGGTCAGGCAGATGGACAATGGAAAAACTGAATTGTTAAAAGTTGGCCAAACTCTAGAAGTTGCTTATTCTAATTATTTCATAACAGTAAGATCACAACAATGTTTGTCATTTTGTGTCAGGCTTGCTTATTCAAGATGTTGTCTTCAAGGCTTATCCATTTTGCTGCATGTGTCAGAACTTCATTCCTGTTTACAGCTGAATAATAAAACATTGTATGTATAAATGACCAAACAAACAAAAAAAAAGAAATGTTCTGTAAACATCTGGGAGGGGTGTACCTGTCCCCCACGGATTAGAGAAGGCCAGGTGGTCAACCCATTGTTCTGAGAAGGTTGAACCTGTATGCCAAAGATTAGGGAAGGCCAGGTGGTCAACTCATTGCTTTGAGAGGGTTGAACCTGTATGCCAAAGGTTAGGGGGAATGTTGTCTTCACCTCAC